>CM024593.1:3523052-3747014 GCA_014182565.1 Eucalyptus marginata
TACCAGAGTTGGCTTGCTCGGTTCAATTCTTGAAAAACCGTCTTTTCTGACACTTGTGATATCTCGAAATTTGACCCATTTCGAAATATATGAGATGGTTATTTCGTCAGACACACTTATGCTTATTTTACTCTAAGACCGTCACTCAAGAATTAACTAATCTATTGGGTGAGCCGTAAAGGATTAAAACGAAAAACTAGAGAATTCAATTAGGGATGACCACTCGACCATAAGGATCAACAAGGGTCAATACTATATTATTATAAGTCAATTAGAAAACGAATATAAATTAATTCGACGGAAGTATGTAGTTGGTTCATGGGTGATTTCCACATGATTACGATATTCGTATCGAATGACGATAAATCGATTACCTTATTGACCTTATATAGGGTATGTAATTTGAAACCTCGCGATTACATGACAACCGAGAGTTGACCACGATTCGAAGAGATACAACTGTGGAATGAAAATTATCGATTACGGTCACCCGCGAGAACCTTAAAAGTCACCTGATAGTTTATGTTGTACTAAAGTGGCGTTAGATCAATTTTTTAACCATGAAATTTGATTTGGTTTTGGGTATCGAACTTTTGAGGGTCGCGAGACTAATTTATTGGACCGTCGCCTCATTGTTGTTGAATTATCGGCAAGTTCAAAATTTTGGAAAATGAAGTATTGGACGGGAAAATTGGAGACCGAAAAGGAAAAATCGAGCCCAATGGCAAGGTTGTAATTTCTTGGCCAAAAAAAGCTTGTTTTTAAGAAATCAGAAATAAAAAGAAAATGGCGAGACAAGGAGCTTGGGTAGAAGGATTTTAGGAATAGTTAAAATTTGGGGAAATGTTCAGATTTTGTAGAGGAAAAATCTCTTCTTCTCTCTCCCTCTCTTTTCTCTTTCCTTCCCCCCCCGCCCCCGCGGGTATCTCTATCTCTCTCTTAGACCCATTTTCCCATCTACCTCTTTTTTTTTCTTCATCTCATCCTTCATTTTCTTCCCTTTTCCCACAAAAGCTGCCCTTTCTTTTTTTTTTGTTGCCGCCCTTTTGCTGCGCCACCCGTCATTGCCATCTCCACCATCACTCACCGTCATATGTTGCCGTCGCTTTGTCGGTCGCACCACCAAACCATCACTTGCCCGGTTCACCACCCACTAACCCAAGCTTGGTAGTGGGGTTTGGTAGTCACCGTCATGGCATTGCCTTGGGTGGTCTTGCGCCATTGAGGGTGCGAGCCTCGTCTTTTCTTTGATGTCGCGCCACTGCTTACGCCGCAAACTCACCATTGTCGAGAAACCGTAAGTTAACTTCCTAATCGTGAGATTATGGGTTTAATTATGTTTAGGGGTAGGTTGTTAGTTAAAGATAATGGATGTTAGTATTAGTTAATTTTAGTTTAGCCTTAATTACGTTAAGAATAGTTTCGATTAAAGTTAAATGCGATCAGTTTAAGTAATTACAATTAGATTAATTAATCAAGGCTAGATTAATTAATCGGGTTTAATTAATTAATCGTGATTTACTTTTTACATGATTAGCTTAATTAATCGCGATTAGTATAAATTAATGACGAATTAGCCATTAAGTATAATTTTATGCTTGTTTTATTGGATGGACCTATGCATAATTCCGATTATTTGAGCTTGTTATGCTATGTTATTGGTTGTTTAATGTATATGCTTTGATTATTATTTTCAAAGAAGGTTTTATGGGCAAGAAAATAGAAAATTTTGAAATGTCGGTTTGGATGTCAAATTTTACGTGGTAAATAAAACAATGGGGTTTTAAAATGAAAGTGTGCAAAGTTTGATGGGTTGATTTCAAATACGTGACCACGTGCAAATATTTTACTGGAATTTTAAATATGAAAGTTTGCCAAAGTTGGGTATATGAACGCAAATTCTTTTGTACATGGCTAATTACTAGCGGATAAAAATTGGCTTGGTTGAAGTGTGCTTGAATGATCATTTAATCGAACCCGTCACTCAACAGGAGTTTGAGGACAATGTTTAATTTTTACCGGATGCCCAACAAGGGTCCGGATGCAGTCGCGGTTGAAGTCGGACCGATGCTCCTTTATGGAATGCCGTCTAGGCGGGGTTCTAGATGATGCCATGCCGATGGGGCGGCACGATACCCGATCATGTCGGAAGATCACCAACTCGCATGTTGGCCGTGGCCTAAGTCATAATAATTGGGATATGTATGAATGATTCTGATACATTGAGCTTGATTATAGGGTAAAGCGTGAAGCACGGTATGGGACAGGTCAAAATGGGTTTTACCTTAGAATCGGACCCGTGTGGATACTCGGTGTATGAGAGTTATGTGTTTTGGTTATTGATTGTGCTTGTTGTATTAATAATGCATATGTGGTGTACTAATATGCAGGGGTGTGCCGAGATGAGGTAAGTTTGTATGTCATTGCATGTTTAGGTTGTATCCAAGGCAAACTAGCTTTCTAATCGAGGTTTAGGAGGTTGACTTGCTAAGATTTATATCTCATCCCGTTGTTATTAAATATTTCCAGGCTTGTAGTATGGAGAACCAACGCGTGCGAAGTGGGCTCCCGATGAACCAAGACGTAGGGGTGCCTGGCATCACTTTTGGTTGGTCTCGTTGTTAGTGAAGTTTAGGTTAATCCTAACCCTACAGGTTTTGAGATGGTTGGTAGGAAGTGGCCGTAAAAGGCTTGTAATTATTAAACTTCCTATGGTTAAAAGTTTATAAATGAAAGTGCTATTTTGGGAATGTTGATTGTGTTTTTACTATCCTTTTGGTTTTCACTTTTGTTTGTTGTCTGAGAGGGTGTTGTTTATATTAAGTGCTTCCATATGTGTTTAATCGAAAGACAAAAGAAGGGATCAGCGACGCGTCCTGGAACATCACATTTTAATGGACCATTGATGGATGCTCACATGCTCAGGGTTCGGGACGTGACAATACTTCTTCATTTGTGATCATTCGTTCGTCTACCTATAATGAATTGACACGTTTTAGGCTTTTGATTACCCGTTAAGCCTTCCAATGAGGAGAAGCATTAATATAAACCACATCGTCCACCAGCAGCCTAAAAACTATATCGTCCTCCAGCAGCCTAAAAACTTCTTAAAATAAACAGTTTCGGGTCCTGCTCAATTTCTTGACTCCCTCGGCATGGCGATTACGTATCAATTTCCCTGTAGCAATACTTGAACATTTGACAAAGTCCAAACCAATTAAGGCACGGGATTCATTACATTGCAAACCGGACAGTTTTTTTCTGGATTGAACGGGGAATCTTTCAGATGTTTGTCACGAGAATGCTTAACTCTTTAATCTAGAGGCAACACAATGACCAAGACCAGGCGGGACTTGTCCTAAAAGAAATAATTAACATAAACTTGAGTATTTGGTCAATCTTAATTGCAAGTAGATCAAATCTCTTGCTCTGTAGCGAGCACCTTGACTGCATATTTATCGTTGAACCCAACCCCCTCCCCAAAAAAAAAAACAAACAAACCAATTAAGGCAATTCATTCATTGTTTTTCTGGATTGAACGGGGAATCTTTCAGACGTTTGTCACGAGAATTCTTAACTCTTTAATCTAGAGGCAACACAATGACCAAGACTGCGGGATAAAAGAAATAATTAACATAAACTTGAGTATTTGGTCAATCTTAATTGCAAGTAGATCCAAATCTCTTGCTATGTACGAGCACCTTGACTGCATATTTATCGTTGAACCCAACCCCCTCCCCAAAAAAAAAAAAAAAAAAACAAACAAACAAAATGAGAAAAATCTTAGATCCCTTGAAGCCTGGTGTCTCCTGAACTATCCAAAGCAAACAAAATGATCTCCACCAATTCTACACCCCTACCCTTCACAGTTCTGATCCTCTTCCTTATACACATGACGAAAGTAATGTTCAGGAGTATCCACAAAAATGGAAGATGAGCGCCACAACTTCCCCCCAGTCCTGCCCCGTGGCCCATCATTGGCTATGTGCCCGAAATGCTGAGCCAAAAGCCAACATTCCGGTGGATACATCGCCTCATGAAGGAGATGGACACTGACATTGCATGTATTCGGCTCGGCAATGTTCACGTCATCCCCATGACATGCCCTGAAATCGCCAGAGAATTCCTCAAGAAGCATGATGCGACATTTTTGTCAAGGCCTACTTCAATGGTGAGGGTTGGCCTTGCTAGATCTGAGGAGGAGAGCTCTTACTAGATCAAGTGAGGGGCTTGTCGTTACCTCACTGGACCTCATTTGTGGCAGGTGATAAAGACCCTGGTCCTGGTGAGGCTAGCTTGCCCTACCATGGTCGATGGCCAGTCATTGGAAAAGGAAGAAGAAAGGCATAATAATAATAATAATAATAATAATAATAATAATAATAATAATAATAATAATAAATAAATAAATAAAAAATAAATAAATAAAAAAAGGAAAAATAATTACAAAAAAAAAAAACATTATTAAAATATATTCATTTCAACACTGGTGATAACACAAAGGTCACTTAGTGTTGTCCGGTGTCTATATCAGTACTATATGGTAGAAATTAGTGGGAAGGATTGAATTGACACTAAATTAGTATCGGGTCAAAAGTTTTAGGATTAAATTAGCATCAATAAAAATTTTATGATTAAATTGACAAAATTCAATAGATTTAGGACTTTTTTATGCTTTTTCCACACAATGGGATTTGATTTTAAAGCATAGCTTGTCAAACTTGCGGTAGAGAGGTGTGAAGAGGAGAGGAGATGTAGGGCAAACGACAAAAGTAAGAGCGTTGTATTTGGCCGGTTGGGTTCATCGACTGGGCATGCCAAACACAGTCGTCTTGGTCTTTATCTATCTCGCAATTACTGCAAAAATCTTCCAGCAAACACGTGACCCATGATATCAAATTTGGTTTATATATCCCACCGAACATCCTGCATTAGAAAGCCATGTTCGCAAGCACGTAATCTTACATTGTTGGTCGCCCTGTCTCTATATCACACAGGACGAATTCTTGGCTTCTAGCTTGATTGGCTACAAGTCCCACTAATGGTACTTTTCTTGCCCTAGTTAGCATCATGACATAGAATCGCTTGTTCTTTATTAGTTGTTTTTAATTCTTAAATCTCCAATTTGCACAACATGAGATGAGATTCATCTCTCCCAGGCTCCCACTCGCACACAAAATGTAGTCCGAATCCAACGTCATCATTACTTGACGTAATCGTGATTAGCAATTAATCTTGCATAACATCCTCATCATTATGGCCGGAAAGCATCCCGTAAAAACGATTGTTTATGATGCTTCAGTTTCTTCTCCAGTCATGGAAATTGATTGGGTTGCCCCCACCTGTGATTTGCAAAGTTCACCTCATTCTCGTCGGCGATCTTATCAACCCTAAAGATCTTCTCACCTCCTCGATCCAGTCTCTCTGCTGCTAATGGGTGTGGTTTCCGGTCAAATGCTTCTATTTATGGCATTGCAATCGGGGCACGTCTTTTCTGGACTACTTTTATGAGGGAATGTTAGGAGGTACTTGAGAAGGATCATTTTTTTGTGGACTAATTTTTCTAAACAATATAATCAAATATCTACTCATAGGTTACTATCGATGATGAAAATATTTTTTTGTGGACTAATTTTCTAAACAATATAATGAAAATAGGTTTTTTGATGAAAATATTTTTTTTTTCTAAATGATATAAGTAATTAATTTTAAAAAAAAATATTCTACAGATCACTAATTTTAGCGAAACAAATACACCCTAAGATTGGACACCCACAAAATATTAACACCAAAGACAATCGTTACCACGACCAGCCAAGAAACCCATAGCTAGTTGTCAACTTCTTTCCTTTCTTGGAAAGAATGTTTTCACACGGAAAGCCGCGGTTGTTTTTTGTGACTTGTCTGATTGGAACATCCACTTGCCTGTTAATTAATATAAACTTGAAGTGGTAATTAAGGTCGGTTCAACCAATAGTGAAAGGATAAGCGCAATTTCACCGTCAAGTTTAGTTTATTGCCAATCATGTCAGTCATGGTTCAAGGATATCCTTCTTTTTATTAGCCAAAGGCCACTATGCCTTTATGATGTGCTTCGGAATATTCAACATATAGTGCTCCAGAAACACCAGCGAACCAAGACTATGAAGAGTTTCGTCGCAGGATTAGAACAAAATGATCTTGTGAGATTTATGAAATCATAGAAGATATTATGTAGATTCCAAAAAATAGCAATGTATCAAATACTATCCCTAGCTATTAAATGATTTCTAGCAAATTTAGGAAACTCAACAATCAAATTTCTAATACGGTTGGCTTATTTCTACCGAGTGAATGGCCCATTTTTAAAGTTCAGTTACTCTTTTAACTCAATCCATTAGTTGACGTAAGGTTTTGGCTCTGGGTACAAATGCATTCGTGCCTCAAACAGTAAAGAATGAGTTATTCATACTTGGATGAGGATCCTCTATCCATAAAGTGCTTTCATTAGTGTCTCAATTACTTCTCACAAGTTGATGCACGTAAACAAGATATTACTTCTCGCATCAACGATTGAGGTATTACTGAGACACCCGTAGAAACACCTTGTAGGGTAGAGGATCTATGTCGAGTCACTAGATCTGCTTTCATCTTTTTCTTCAAGATCAGCTTCATTTTGATTTTATGCCACTTTTGCCTGATAGTATCATTTAATCAGGAAATAGGGAAGTATAACAGTTGTCGAATTTATATTTATTTGTTATATGATGTGTCGAGCAAACTAGTTTTGTGATCAATTGGAAACTTAGTAGATTTATGATAAGTTTGTAAATTTTCAATTTGATTCTACAGGCTCCTTCCAAGCACTCTCATTCTTAAATTTCACGTCTTTAAGATACTTCTTCGTTTCTAATCATTCTTTCATCCAACTGTAGTGGATTTGCATCTTTTAGGCTTTCGATGACCTGCTAAGCCTTCGAATGAAGAGAACCATGAGTGACTTCTTGTGGTCACTCATGGCAAGTACGTCTCAGTTTGCTTGTAACAATACTCCAACATTTGTTAAAGTTCAAACCAAATATGGTACGTGTTTATTATTGCAGTGCAAACCAGACACGTTTATATTGGACTAAAAGGGTAAAATTTTACAAGGCTTGTTAGGAGAATTGTTTCCTATTACTCTAGACTAAACAATGACGAAGACCATGAAAGACATGTCCAAAAAGAAATAGTTAACATAGACTTGAGTATATTAATGGCAATTTGGTCAATCTTAATGGAAAGTAGATCCAAATCCTTTGCTATATGATGAGTACCATGACTTGCCTATTTATAGGTGACTATCCCTCCAAGAAGAAACAACAAAATGCTTAGATCCTCTGAACCCTAGCTTCTCCTAAACTTTCCAAAGCAAATAAAATGTTCTCCACCATTTCTGTAGCCCTTCTCTTCATAGTGCCGATCCTTTTTCTCATACACATGAGAAAATTTAAGTTCAGTACTATCCACAAAAATGGAAGATCGGTGCCACAACTTCCCCCCGGTCCTGCCCCGTGGCCCATCATTGGCTGTGTGCCCGAATTGCTGAGCCAAAAGCCAACATTCCGGTGGATACATGGCCTCATGAAGGAGATGGACACTGACATTGCATGTTTTCGGCTCGGCAATGTTCATGTCATTCCCGTGACATGCCCCAAAATTGCTAGAGAATTTCTCAAGAAGCACGATGCAACATTTTCATCAAGGCCTACTTCCATGGCGACACGAACATGTAGTGGCGGATTCCTCACAACCATCCTAAGTCCTCATGACGACCAATGGATGAAAATGAGGAGAGTTCTAGTTTCGGAAATTATTTCCCCGTGAGACATCATTGGCTCAAGGATAAAAGAACCGAGGAAGCGGACAACTTGGTCAAGTACATTTACAATCAAAGCAAAAGCTCGAGCAGAATTGTAAATGTGAGGACCGCCACCAGACAATATACTGCAAACGTGATCCGGAAATTAATGTTTAGTAAAAGATACTTCGGAGAGGAAAGGGAGGACGGGGGACCAACCATTGCCGAGGAAAAACACGTTGAGGCGATATTTACTATACTTAAGTATTTATATGCATTTTGCATATCTGACTATTTTCCTTGGTTGGTAGGGCTTGATTTAGATGGTCATGAGAAATTTGTTAAAGAGGCTGTCAATACTGTAAACAACTATCATGACCCCATAATTGATGCAAGGATCGGAAAATGGAGGAGGTTGGGCAATTCGAACGAGGAATCCACCAGCAGTGATCCTCATGATTTGCTCGATGTTCTGGTTATGCTCAAAGATTCAGAGGGAAAGCCACTACTTACACCAGAAGAAATCAAAGCACAAGTAACGGTAAGATGCAAACATGTATATACTAGCTTCTTTTTCTTTAAGCAATTTTTTTTTACTTTGTATTCGTATGTGTAATGAATCTCTATAGTACACTTTAATACATCGTTAAAATTGTATTGTTACATTAACAGAAACTCAATTTCACTTGAATTATACGCTATATGCATTGTCTTTTTTTGTCTTCAAAGAAATTTTGAGGTCTAAACGGTACAGTAAGAAATTTATGAATGAAGTACAATAACTAAACCAATCAAAATCTATATTTGCAGGAAATAATGTTTGCCACTGTTGATAATCCCTCAAACGCAGTTGAATGGGCCATGGCTGAGATGATAAACCAACCCGAAATCCTCAAGACAGCGACGGAGGTGGACAGGGTCGTTGGTAAAGAGAGACTAGTCCAAGAATGTGACATCCCACATCTTAATTATATCAAAGCATGCATTCGAGAAGCCTTCAGGCTCCATCCAATCGTAGCTTTCAACCCTCCACACATGGCCATGTCTGATGCCATTGTTGCTGGCTACTTTATCCCAAAGGGAAGTCACGTGCTATTGAGCCGTCTCGGCCTCGGACGAAATCCTAAGGTCTGGAACAAGCCGCTTGAGTTTAGGCCAGAGCGGCACTTTCTAGTGGCTTCAGAGAAGTTCACCTCGCAGAGCCGGACTTACGCTTCATTTCCTTCAGCACCGGGCGGCGTGGCTGCGTGGCTCCTAAGCTTGGGACTACAATGACCGTCATGCTTCTTGCGAGGATGGTTCAAGGGTTTGATTGGAAGGCACCACCTAATGTCACGGGCATCATTCTTGAGGAGTCCTTCGAGGATGTATCTCTTGCAGATCCACTTGTTGCTTATGCCGAACTGCGTTTGCCATTACATCTCTATCCTTGAGAGTTACTAGCTCTAGCATGAAATGCAAGAAAGTTAATGTTATTTAGCCTGTTATGTGCTCTAGTGGTTTGAGTAGAATAATGAATATTTTCAATATATTACCCGCTCCTTTCCCACATAGACCATCCCATGTGAGGTTTCTAAGTTCGCTAACACCCTCAAAGTGCTCTTTAGAATATCAAATGATGAAGATAATATAGTGTTAAGCCTTACTAGCTAGTAAAGAGATAGTGTGATGATGCCACTTCACGCCACACAAACAAAGAAACCTCCGCCTTTTGATTTTAGACGGCCCTCTATTGCCTAATTACAAAAGAAACCAGAGAAGGTTTTTTTTATTCAGTGATCTATGCAATGTAGGAGAAAGAGCGCTCCCCCTTTCAAGGCAAGTCTCATTAACAATTTCTATGGGTTTCCAAACCTGCGCCCTCTAGTAGGATTTGAAGGATTCTGGGCCATATCCATGTCTTCGGTCCTAGATACTTAGTGGACAAAACCACTTATAGTATAATATGATGAATGGGCTTGTTTGGAGTCCATCCCAAAGGGTGTGGGAACATGACTTACGTGTGGTCATCATTTGATGCATCGTTGAATTTGTGCCACATGAGTGCCATAACTTTGAAAAAAAAAATCATTAAAGGTCATAACTTTCAATTAATTACTTGAATGTCAAAACATTTTTTAAAATGTTCACTTAAGTAACTTGTTGTGTAAGTTTTAAAAATATTATAGCACTCAAGTGAGCGTCAAACATAAGTTATGGCATTCAAGTGATCGAAAAAGTATGTATGACACTTAAGTGATGTTGACATCTAAATTTTGGCTAAATATTTATGATAAAAATTGTATAGAAATTAGGGAATAATTTGGCCCTAACAAAAAAATGATTTTCGCATCACCTAGGTATTTATATCATTGGCACGTATTAAGTTTTTTTTTTCCCTTATTTTACTGCATTTCGGATAAATAGAAAAGTTTAAAAAACAAGAAAAGAGGAGCCCATGGGCTGCGGGGCCTTCACACCCAGCCCTCCTTTTGTTTATTTTCTCCCCACACTAGCCCGAGGCCCACTACCCTTTTGTTCTCATTTGGCCCGGCCCCCCTCTTTCTTTCTTCTTCTTCCTTCTTGCTTCCCCCTCTGCTTCTGCAACTCATGTGCGATGACGACGACACGCGTGAGAACGATCTACGGTAGAGAGAGGGGAGAATAAGCCGGCAACATATGGGAAACGGCTTCAATGCTGAGATGAGATGTTGGTTCGGCCAAGGAGGAGGCCAATTGGCACAACAAGAATCGATAGCCAGATCGTCCATCGACCGGCCCCCCTTGGCCTATAAATAGCTTCCAATGGAGGCCAAGGAGGACACACACACGAAAGAGAGAGAGATCAGTGGAGCGAGCTTGATGACTTCCCCTAAGAGACATCTGGGGAGGTCTAAGAGTGAGCAAATTCGAGATTTGAGGGAGAAAGGAAAAGGGAAGGAGATCTAGGGAAGGCTAGATTTGAGAGAGGGAGGTTTAGGAGAGAAAAACTAGGGCTGAGAGAGAGATTTGAGTTTGCAAGAGAGACACGGGACTCATCCCAGCCACCGCTACCGTCGCCGCCGCATCGTCACCTCTTTGTCTCCATCAACCAGCTGCGAGCTGCCGTCCGAGCTCACCGGCTTGACGCTTGCTGCTTCACTAGGCCATTGGTGGACAATCCGAATCAATCCCAACCCAAAAATCCGACCTTGGGTCATTTTTAAATAATATTATTTTAATATAAAAATCAGAAAAATAAAAATAATTTATTTTCCAAAAATTAGAAAAATCCAAAAAAGAATTCATACTTTCAAAAAAATCAGAAAAATTCGAAATTTTATTTTTATTTTCCCAAAAAAAAATTGTGTTTAACTTCTTGGAAGCAAATATTGACTTATTTCTTACATTCCAATTGCACCTTTATGATGCATGGATTTCTATTTCCTTAGTCTAATTAGGAATTGAATCCTAGAACTTGTGATTGGTATAAAATGCTGCATAAATACTTTATTTGATGTTTAAACAATATTAGGTACTAGAAGGACATTAGTGATTAACTAGTGTAATTAAGTTCCTGACCTTAGTTTCTCTAATTACGTATAAGTGAATTATTTCTATTGATATTTCGCTTGGGTTTCTAATCGATCCACTCTAAATCGATTAGTGGCGACTCCTATTTAAAATTGACTTGCAGGTTAAAAATTCGAACCATAAGTTATGAATTGGTGGGCTTGAGAGAGCCCAAGCTAAGCCCTATGCTTAGCAAGCCATTAGCCTCCGCACACGACCGCGCATAAGAGAGCGCCAAAGGGAGGTCGCCATATGTGAATGTCGTATAAAATTTATGACATTTATAGTGTCATTTTCTTCATAAAAAATTGCCGATGTGGTAGTTTTGTATATTTGCAACACATGGTGCCAAGGTGTGCACCATTTAGATTGTGCCAAATAAATTAAAAGCCAATTTAGTAATAAAATATGAGAGAGAGAGAGAGATTGCTGGTTTCTTTAGTCTTCGATCATTTTTTCTTCCCCATCTCCAACAACTCATCTTCTCTGAATGCCTTTCAGCATATATCTTTGAAAAGTAAAGTGCAATTGTATTTACTTGTGTTCCACTGTATTGAGAGTTTTTTGTTACTGATTGTAATCTATTGAGTATACAGGTGTGAGCATTACTTGTTTATTGATCGTGAGATCTATCAATTTCGGATAGAAAGTAGGGCATGATATGTTTCAACTACTCACAAAATTACTAATGGATTTTGGCCTTATTGGTTGCCGTTAGTCCGGTTGAGTGAACGTAGGCTTGGTTTAAGTCAAACCATCATAAAATTTGCATGCATCATCCTCTATCTATTTATTTATTTCAATATTTATTTGATTGAAGCATCTAGCATATTATATTGTCAAGTTGTTCCTACGTTTGCCTAACTGAACTTGAGTTATTTTATGAAAAATCGTTAAATTCAGTGAATCATCCTATTCAGCCCTCTCTCAAGGTTGCATTATTAGTCTCCGCAATTATTTCTCCCTTCATGGCTAATCATTTTACTTTTTGGACCAATCTTCAATGCCAAAGAGCTGGTGGCTCTATACTCGCCTCCAATGACATAGATATGGATGTGGACTACTAAGTAAACGATGGAAGATAGCAAGAGTGGAGAGAGTGGATTGCTTCTAGAGTTGATATATAACTAGCCGACAACGACCAAAAGAATAAAAATAACAAGCCGACCGTCGTACAGTGAAAAACAAGGAGTTGCACCACCAGCATGTAATGTTCACTGGTTCTCACTGGCGACAGCGGGATGGTGGTGACGTGCCTTCAAAACCCTTACTTGTAGTCGTCTCTCTCTCTAGGTACTACTTTTCTTTTTTTCTTTTGTTTTCCTTTTTGGTGTTTTGTTTTTCTCTCTATGTAGTGGCCACCTGCCGCCATGTCAACGTCATCTGTAGAAGATGGGGTGATCGGCACATTGGGTATTTGATTTCCAAGCACGGGTGTCGAATTTGCACTAGAGAGGTGTGCAAAGGGGACAACAACAAAAGTAAGAGCATTGTATTTGGCAGGTTGGGCTCGTTAAATTTCATTTTGGAAAGTATTTAATTGATGAGTTTTTAGAAACCAAATAATTCAAGATTCCAACTTGGCAAATATTATAATGGCCAGTACTCACCGATTTGGCATGCCAAATTCAATCGTCTTGCGCTATAATATGCATAAAATCTGGTTCTCATAGCCCACCGATAATCCTACAAAAGTGACTCGCAACCACGTACTCCTACGTTACTGGTCGACCTATCTCTATATCACAAAAGTGCAAATACTTGGCTTCTAACTTTTTTTTTTTTTTGGTCGGTCCTACTTTATTCCTACGCTAACTCTCACTCTCAGACTTTTGCCTTGCCTATTTGCAGAGCGTGGGAGTCGAAACCCACTCCTGAAGGGCGTGGGAGTTGAAACCCACTCTTGAAATTAAATCGCCCCCATCCCAACCCCCCTCATAAGGTGGAGATTCGAACCCCCCACCTCCCCCTTCCATGTTGAAATGGTGGCCACTGGGGCAAACCCCCGGTGGTTACTTGGCTTCTAGCTTGATTGGCAGCAAGTCCCACTAATATTAATTTTCTTGCTCCAATAAGAATCGTCACATCACAAGAGATGAGATTCACCTCTCCTAGTCGCACGCGAATTGTGTTTAATATCCGATGTAATCATTACATGACATAATCATAATTGGCGATTGATCTTGCACAACGTCCTCGTCATTAAAGCCGTAAACACCTCGTAATGACGATTATCTAATGACTTTCATTTAAGGGATGCTGACTTGGAAACTAGGTTTTCATCGAGTTGGTTGGAAACCAAATAATTCAGGATTCCAATTTTAAAAGTATTTGAGTACCAAACTATCAATTTGGCATGCCAAATTTAATCGTCTTGTTATTCATCCATCTTAAAATCACAGCAAACATAAGATAAAACGATTTTATAAGGAGGGAGGTTGTGATGATGGTCGCCGGGCATCGTGGGGCCGGCGATGCCAGCGACCACCCGGCGACCACGGTAACCTTGAGGAAGGTCAGTGTCCGAACACTTGTCATCACGATATTGGAAGGACTATGGGCGACTGTGTAGCTCCAGATCTCTTCGCTAATGCGTGGCCTGGACTCGACACACTAAGCATTTCGGACAAGCTCACTACCCTTCATGCTACTTTAAAAAGAAAATTCCGATGTATTAGGGCTCTGTCTACTATCAAGTACTATCAATTGTGGCTATTAAATTAAGTAACAAATACTGAATACACATGAATGGGCAGATGAAATTGTTGTAGAATTGTTCGAATAAGGTGATGAATAATTTTAAGGTATTGAAAGCCGATCTAATGTTAGTTCAACAGTCGTGGACAAATGGAAATCTTTAGGCTTTTGATTTTGATTGCATGATTTCTAGAAGCAGGAGAAACCAACTTATGAGATGGTGGAAAATTACCTAATCAATTCTAAATCTATTGTAAATCCTAAACTTTCCAATCTTGTTAATTTAGTCTTAAACTTTTCATGCAATTCTAATGTAGTCTTTTAAGCTAATCTTTGACAATACCAAGCCTTCTTTTATAGATTCTTCCTAAGAATAGTATGACAAATCACATCCTCACATCGAATCGTCACACACCGAGTTTAGCTTGGGCATCTAGTCCTTCAAGCAAGACATGCAAAGCACTTTGGTACTGCAACTGATTTCAGCCTACCATGGCCTAATTAGGAGACTGACATCAATTCCTAACTAATCTGTGCACAGGACGTTAACCTCACTTTCAAAGATCCTCTAAGATAGCATTCGTTCAACTTTGAGATTCTTAGAACAAACAACCTGACACCACTCCCATAAACCAATTGTATCATCCCTTATGTATCAGCCACTCTCCATCCGATGGCATAAGCTCCACATGTCAGCTCACAAGGGTGCAAGAAAATTCAGTCCATGACACATGTTTGTGATCTACAATCGGGAATGATACAGCTCTGCCAGGTCTAGTCGATGATCTCTGTGGTAGTCATGATTTCACTATTGCATGATCCTCATTTCGCAAGGGTTGGAGACAGTCCGCGATGATAATTTGGTTCCGAAGAAGCACAGTTGCAACAACACTGAAATTCATTTTGCTAAAATGAATGAGTGAAAAATCGAAGAGGAAAAGAAGAAATTAACAGCAAAACGATTGTTTTCCACTTCTTCATTTATCTATTGTGCTAAAAAGTAAGAAGATGATGCCCCAACTGAGGAATTAGGGTTAGGGATTTGATGCAAATAGATGGCCAAATAACGTGGTTATGCATTAAATTTTGTTGATTTCACATTGCCGGCGAGCCAAGTCGAATGGTTTGTACTATAATATTGTAAAAGGTCAAGCAAGAAACATACAAAAGTTTTTGAGTTCAGAAGATGCCTCCTCCACTACGGACGAAAACGAAAATCACGCAGATGAATACTCGTAGGGAAATTTTTGAGGAGCATCTCTTTTCATATACATATTTCTTAGACTTTCAAAAGTACAAGTCCACCTTTTAAATCAATCCAGATTTTTCTTTGTAAACTTCTTTCTCTTTTTCTTATGGAGAAGGTTGCTTATACGATTATCCTTGTCACTGGAATCACGGCAGATCTTTTGTTTGACTTGTCTTCATGGAACATCCATTTTCCTGAGTGTCAGTAATTGAAGCCTTATAAATGGTTCAATCAAAATCGGAGGGTTAAGCAATTTCATCATATAATTTAGTTTAATGCCGAACATGTGATTATTGGTCGAAAGAATCCCGTCTTAAATTAGCCAAAAGTCCACTTTACCTTGTATGAATCGATATTGGTTTGATATCAATAATGGGAATGCAGATGCGATAGGCTTCGGAATATCTGACGTATTGTCTCCAAAAGCACCAAAACCAACGTGGACATAAACAGGTTAATGCACGATTAGATCATCATGATCTCGTGTGATTTATGAAATCATAGAAGACATTATGCAGATCCTAGGAAACAGCAAAATATGACTCATTCCACTTGTTGACGGATGTGGATGGTTGTGCCGACTTTGCATTTTGTGGAGAAATGCTGGAGGTAGCAACTAAGCAGCTACCAAAGTGGAAGGACAGCAATTAATCAGTTGTGCAGGTAGCATTGATGGTATTAGCCACCATTAGAATTGATGATGACGAAGAACTGGCCAGAAGATGAATGATAGAGATTGAATTGTTAGCTACCATGAATTTCGAGATGACTTTGCTTCTGCAAAGGCGTGAATCATTCAGCTTTCTTTCGAGGTTGCGAAGTAAGGAAGTGATGACGATTCATCAATAGGAGAGGTTGCGTTGTTGATGATAGTCGCAAAACGGAAGGGGTGAACCCGGTTAGGAAATTGCAACAGAGATTGAGATTTTAGGTTAAATTTAATCTTGGGAAACGACTCTCGCTTGTTAAGAGGACGACAGAAATCATTTAGTTTTTAATTAGGTTCAGTTTTTCCTTTTTATAGAAATTGTGAGAAGGTTTTCTCCGGGCCTCTTTACTTTGTGAAAGGGTTAGCGCTGCGCGGTAGTTCCGCCACAAGCAGGATGAAGCCAAAATGTTGTGAGAGAGCTTTCACTGGTTTGACTGCCAACCCGAAGTTAAAAAATGTCGAGGTCCTGAAGTTTTGATCCAAGGAAAAATGCACTCGTGCCTCGAACGATAAAGTATGAGTTATTTCATACTTTTATCATGAAGAACCGATAATATTTGCAAAAAATGACTTTCCCGAAAATTGTTGGTATAAACCGCATGATCCACTTATACCTGCGGCTTATTATGACCAAAATTTAACTGAAACAAGATCAACGCCATTTAAACATATTTCCGACCCAAGTGATCCAACCCATGTCACACGTTCTACAGCAACCATTTTACAAATCATTCACCCAACCAAATGGAATTCATCACCCGCTACCTCTTATAAATCCAAGCCAAATTAACTTCCAGACTACCATACTTTCCACTTTTACATACTATGATTGTGAACGAGTCTGGTGGAATGTCATCTAATGCTAAAATAATGATCACCACCATTCACGGCTTTTTTCCTTTAAAAAAATTTCAAAACAGATTTCAAAATTGACTAGCTTCCCAACTGGTTCAATCAATGGTGGATCATTTTGGCTAAATCATTGAAATCCTACCTCCACAAATCAACAAGAGCTGTACTCTTAAAGTTCATATTCATCCCCAACTTATTCGAATCGTGGTTTTCAATCCTGGCCCATCTCTTCATCAACTTCCGGATTTCATGGTGAACTTGGATACAATGGCCCCTCAAATATTATCCGAAATTTGGTGAGAAAATTCAAAACCAAATGGTGGGATAACTTAGGTGATTTTGTGCCCAATATAACCCGTCTTACACTGAACCAACAAACAATAAATGTACAGGGAAATGCCCGCATGAGTTAAAAAAAAAAAATAAAAAAATGCAAAATACAAAATACAAAACACAGAATAATAAACAAGATAAATCAAAGACCACCGACCCCCAAAAAAAAAAAAAACTAACTAATTAAAGACCAGGGGGACAAATTAATAAAGACATAAGATTCTATACATGTGATGGAACACGATACATTACCAGATATTGTAGAATAAACAAAAGATAAAATGAATTATCTATTGCTGAAGAAACTCTATCAACTTCATGAAGTTATGACCACAACTGATGATGATACTTCTTCAAAAGATTTTCCTGAAGAAGAAGGCCTCCAATCTAATGAATTGAAATTTCTTAGAATCGGAAGCTGAAGATCCCCTTTCAAATAGTCCAATACCTAAAATAAACATGTTAACGAAATAAGAAAATTTTCTTTTGAATATTATAGATCAAATATCTGACCCTAAAACTAAAAAAGACTACCTAGACACACTCCAGTCTTCTATGAAAATCACTTGTAATATTCTTATAACCTCAAAGATATTTTTACTAGAATTAAGAAAGTTCAATCTTTTCCTCAGTAATGAAATCAACCATCAAAAATTAGAAATTTAGGCTTTTGAGGCCACCCAAATCCAAATGCAAAATGAAATTTTAGATATTAAAACTAGAATAAATAAAAGAAAAGAAGAAAAGAAGAAGAAGAAGAAGAAGTGTTGAACCAAACACTTTCTGATCCAAATTTCTTATTGGAGAATAAATATAACAATAATAGTTAATAATGAATTTATCATTAATACCACTACACCTTTTTATATTGGTGCGAACCCAATTGTACCAAAGACAACTTATACCAATAAAGTACTTTGAAGAAAACAACATAATTATTAAAATCAGCCTCAGAGCTATTGTGACACCCCAAGTGACGGTGCGCGGGGAGGAGGGATGGCGGTGCGTCCACGCCTCGGTCCCCGGACGTGCGCAAGGAAGGGGAAGGGGTCCCTCTCTAGTCCCACATCACTTAGGGGGGAGTCTTGGGCTTGTTTATAAAGGCTTGGACCCCTTTAATCTGTGTAACGCATTTTAAAGCCGTGAGGATTTAGTGTCCAAAGTGGAGAATATTACACAGTGGGGCTCGGGTGGTTACAAATGATATCAGAGCCGACTCTCGACTGCGTGAGGGGCCACAACGAGAACGCTATGCTCCTAAGGGGTGGAGAGTGTGACAGCCCAAGCGACGGTGCACGGGGAGGAGGGATGGCGGTGCGTCCGTGCCTCGGTCCTCGGACGTGCGCAAGGAAGGGGAAAGGTTCCTCTCTAGTCCCAAATCACTTAGGAGGAGAGTTCTGGGCTTGTTTATAAAGGCTTGGGCTTCTTTAATCTGTGTAACGCTTTTTAAAGCCGTGAGAATTTAGTGTTCAAAGCAGACAATATTACACAGTGGGGATCGGGTCGTTACAAATGGTATTAGAGCTGACGCCCAACCGCGTGTGAGGCCACAGCGAGGACGATGTGCTCCTAAGGGGTGGAGAGTGTGACAGCCCAAGCGACAATGCGTGGGGAGGAGGGATGGCGGTGCGTTTGCGCCTCGGTCCCCGGACATGCGCAAGGAAGGGGAAGGGGTCCCTCTCTAGTCCCACATTACTTAGGGGGGAGTCTTGGGCTTATTTATAAAGGCTTGGGCCCCTTTTAATCTGTAATAACGCGTTTTAAAGCCGTGAAAATCAGTATCCAAAGTGGACAATATTATATAGTGGGGCACGGGTCGTTACCGCTAAACTTCGTAAATAATTATATAATACATATATATTTTGAGGGTATTTATCGTGTCATAAATCTATGTAATAACGGCATGACTTTTTTTTTTTTTCTGGAGAAAAGAATAGGGTAAAAAAGGGTCAATCCAATATAAATAAGGTTAGACATGGATTGATCGATAACGGCTGTTCAATGTTATACGAGTTGGCTTGCTCGAGTTCGATTCTTGAAAAACCGTCTTTACAACACTTGTGATATCTTGAAATTTGACCCATTTCGAAATATATGAAATGGTTATTTCATCGACACACTTATGCTTATTTTACTCTAAACTTATCACTCAATAATTAACTAATCTATTGGGTGAGGCCGTAAAGGATTAAAACGCGAAAAACTAGAGAATTCAATTAGAGATCGACCACTCGACCATAAGGATCAACAATGGTCAATACTACATTATTATAAGTCAATTAGCGAACGGATATAAATCAATTCGATGGAAATATGTAGTTGGTTCATGGGTGATTCCACATGATTACGATATTCGCATCGAATGACAATAAACCGATTACCTTATTGACCTTATATATAGGTTATGTAATTGAAACCTCGCGATTACATGACAACCAAGGGTTGACCACGATTCGAAGAGGTACAACTGTGGATAGAAAATTATCGATTACGGGTCAACCACGCGAGAACCTTAAAAGCCACCCGATAGTTTATGTTGTACTAAAGTGGCGTTAGATCAATTTTTAACCATGAAATTTAATTCGATTTTGGGTATTGAACTTTTGAGGGTCGCAAGACTAATTTATTGAACGTCGCCTCATTGTTCGTTGAATTATCGGCAAGTTCAAAATTTTCGGAAAATGAATTATTGGACGGAAAATTGGAGACCGAAAAAGGAAAAATCGAGCCCAATGGCAAGGTTGTAATTTCTTGGCCAAAAAAAGCTTGTTTTTAAGAAATCGAAAATAAAAAGAAAATGGGGAGACAAGGAGCTTGGCTAGAAGGATTTTAGGAAGAGTTAGCTTGAGGAATGATGAAAATTTGGGGAAATGTTTAGATTTTATAGAGGAAAAATTTTCTTCATCTCATCCTTCATTTTCTTCCCTTTTCCCACAAAAGCCGCCCTTTCTTTTTTTGTCACCGCCCTTTTTGTTGCGCCATCCATCATTGCCATCTCCACCATCACTCACTGTCATATGTTGCCGTCGCTTTGTCGGTCGCACCACCAAACCACCACTGCCGGTTCACCACCACCCAAACTAACCCAAGCTTGTTAGTGGGGTTTTGAGTAGTCGCCGTCGCCGCGCCGTGGTGCTGCCACTGGGCCGCGAGCCTCGTCTTTTCTTCGATGTCGCGCCACTGTCGCCGCAAACTCACCATCATCAGAAACGCGTAAGTTAACTTCCTAATCGTGAATTATGGTGTTAATTATGTTTAGGGGGTGGGTTAGTTAAAGATAATGGATATTAGTATTAGTTAATTTTAGTTTAGCCTTAATTGCGATTAAGAATAGTTTAGATTAAAGTTAAATGCGATCAGTTTAAGTAATTACGATTAGACTAATTAATCATGGCTAGATTAATTAATGGAGTTTAATTTAATTAATCGTGATTTATTTTTATTTAATCGTAATTTGTTTAATTAATCATGATTGTTTTAATTAAGGGCGATTAGTTTTTAATTAATTATAGTTATGTTAATCAATCGAGTTTAGCCTAATTAATTGTAATTATCTTAATTAATCGCACTTAGCCTAATTAATCACGATTAGCTTAATTAATCACGGTTAGTATAAATTAATGACGAATTAGCCGTTAAGTATAATTTTATGCTTATTTTATTGGATGGACCTATACATAATTCCGATTATTTGAGTTTGTTATGCGATGTTATTGGTTGTTTAATGTATATGCTTTGATTAATATTTTCAATGAAGGTTTTATGGGCAAGAAAATAGAAAATTTTTGAATGTCGGGTTTGGACTTCAAATTTTATGTGCTAAATAAAACAATGGGGTTTTAAAATGAAAGTGTGCAAAGTTTGATGGGTTGATTTCAAATATGTGACCACATACGAATATTTTACTGGAATTTTAAATATGAAAGTTTGCCAAAGTTGGGTATATGAACGCAAATTCTTTTGTACATGGCTAATTACTAACGGATAAAAATTGGCTTGGTTAATGTGTGCTTGAATGATCATTTAATCGAACCCGTCATCCAACGGGAGTTTGAGGACGATGTTTGATTTTTGGGATGCCCAACGAGGGTCCGAATGCCGAGTCACGGTTGAGGTCAGACCGATGCTCCTTTATGGAATGCCATCTAGAAGGGGGTTCTAGATGATGCCATGCTCGATGGGGCGGGACAATACCCGATCATGTCAGAAGATCACCAACTCCCATGTTGGCCGTGGCCTAAGTCGTAATAATCGGGATATGTATGAATGATTGTGATACATTGAGCTCGATTATAGGGTAAACCGTGAAGCACGGTATGGAACAAGTCAAAATGGGTTTTACCTTATAATCGGGACCGTGTGGATACTCGGTGTATGAGAGTTATGTGTTCTAGTTATTGATTGTGCTTGTTGTATTGATAATGCATATGTGGTGTACTAATATGCAGGGGTGTGCCGAGATGAGGTAAGTTTGTATGTCGTTGCATGTTTAGGTTGTATCCGAGGCAAACTAGCTTTCTAATCGAGGTTTAGGAGGTTGACTTGCTGATATTTATATCTCATCTCGTTGTTATTAAATATTTTCAGGCTTGTAGCATGGAGAACCGGTGCGTGCGAATTGGGCTCCCGATGAACCAAGACGTAGGGGTGCCTGGCGTCACTTTTGTTTGGTCTCGTCATTGGTGAAGTTTAGGTTAACCCTGACCCTACAGGTTTTTGAGATGGTTGGTAGGAAGTGGCCGTAAAAAGGCTTGTAATTATTAAACTTCCTATCGTTAATTGTTTATAAATGAAAGTGCTATTTTGGGAATGTTGATTGTGTTTTTACTATCCTTTTGGTTGTCACTTTTGTTTGTTGTCTAACAGGGTGTTGTTTATATTAAGTGCTTCCATATGTGTTAAATCGAAAGACAAAAAAAGGGGTCGGCGATGCGTCCTGGGACGTCGCATTTTAATGGACCATTGATGGATGCTCGTGTGCTTAGGATTCGGGGCGTGACAATACTTCTTCATTTGTGATCATTCGTTCGTCTACCTATAATGAATTGACACGTTTTAGGCTTTTGATTACCCGTTAAGCCTTCCAATGAGAAGAAGCATTAATATAAATCACATCGTCCACCAGCAGCCTAAAAACTTTATCGTCCTCCAGCAGCCTAAAAACTACTTAAAATAAACAGTTTTGGGCCCTGCTCAATTTCTTGACTCCCTCGGCACGGCGATTACGTATCAATTTCCCCGTAGCAATATTTGAACATTTGACAAAGTCCAAACGAATTAAGGCACGAGATTCATTACATTGCAAACCGAACAGTGTTTTTCTAGATTAAGGGGGTAATCTTTCAGATGTTTGTCATGAGAATGCTTAACTCTTTAATCTAGAGGCAACACAATGACCAGGACCAGGCGGGACCTGTCCTAAAAGAAATAATTAACATAAACTTGAGTATTTGGTCAATCTTAATTGCAAGTAGATCCAAATCTCTTGCTATGTAGCGAGCACCTTGACTTTGCATATTTATCGTTGAACCCAACCCCCTCCCCCCCCAAAAAAAAAAAAAAAAAAAAAAAAAAATGAGAAAAAGCTTAGATCCCTTGAAGCCTGGTGTCTCCTGAACTATCCAAAGCAAACAAAATGATCTCTGCCAATTCTACACCCCTACTCTTCACAGTTCTGAACCTCTTCCTTATACACATGACGAAAGTAATGTTCAGGAGTATCCACAAAAATGGAAGATTAGCGTCACAACTTCCCCCCAGTCCTGCCCCGTGGCCATCATTGGCTGTGTACCGGAAATGCTGAGCCAAAAGCCAACATTCAGGTCAAAATTAGCTAGAAGGATTGAATTGGCACTAAATTAGTATCAGGTCAAAAGTTTTAGGATTAAATTAGCATTAATAAAAATTTATGATTAAATTGACAAAATTCAATAGATTTAGGACTCATTTTTTTATGCTTTTTCCGCACAATTGGGATTTGATTTTAAAGCATAGCTTGTCGAACTTGCGCTAGAGAGGTGTGAAAAGGAGAGGAGATGTAGGGTAAACGACAAAAGTAAGAGCGTTGTATTTGG
Source organism: Eucalyptus marginata (assembly GCA_014182565.1). Classification (NCBI taxonomy): domain Eukaryota; kingdom Viridiplantae; phylum Streptophyta; class Magnoliopsida; order Myrtales; family Myrtaceae; genus Eucalyptus; species Eucalyptus marginata. Next base: position 3,546,317 of record CM024593.1, read on the forward strand.
CCCGTTGGGTTCATCGACTGGGCATGCCAAACACAGTCGTCTTGGTCTTTATCTATCTTGCAATTACTGCAAAAATCTTCCAGCAAACACGTGACCCAGGATATCAAATTTGGTTTATATATCCCACCGAACATCCTCCATTAGAAAACCATGTTCGCAAGCACGTAATTTTACATTGTTGGTCGCCCTGTCTCTATATCACAGGACGAATTCTTGGCTTCTAGCTTGATTGGCTACAAGTCCCACTAATGGTACTTTTCTTGCCCTAGTTAGCATAATCACATGGAATCGCTTGTTCTTTATTAGTTGTTTTTAATTCTTAAATCTCCAATTTGCACAACATGAGATGAGATTCATCTCTCCCAGGCTCCCACTCGCACACGAAATGTAGTCCGAATCCAACGTCGTCATTACTTGACGTAATCGTGATTAGCAATTAATCTTGCATAACATCCTCATCATTATGGCCGGAAAGCATCCCGTAAAAACGATTGTTTATGATGCTTCAGTTTCTTCTCCAGTCATGGAAATTGATTGGGTTGCCCCCACCTGTGATTTGCAAAGTTCACCTCATCCTCGTCGGCGACCTTATCAACCCTAAAGATCTTCTCACCTCATTCTCTGCTGCTAATGGGTGTGGTTTCCGGTCAAATGCTTCTACTTATGGCATTGCAATCGGGGCACGTCTTTTCTGGACTACTTTTATGAGGGAATGTTAGGAGGTACTTGAGAAGGATCATTTTTTTGTGGACTAATTTTTCTAAGCAATATAATCAAATATCTACTCATAGGTTATTATCGATGATGAAAAATTTTTTTGTGGACTAATTTTTCTAAACAATATATTCAAATATCTACTCATAGGTTTTATCGACGATGTAAATTTTTTTTTTTTTTTTTGACTAATTTTTCCGAATGATATAAGTAATTAATTTTCAAAAAATATTCTACAGATCACTAATTTTTAGCGAAACAAATACACCCTAAGATTGGACACCCACAAAATATTAACACCAAAGACAATCGTTACCACGACCAGCCAAGAAACCCATAGCTAGTTGTCAACTTCTTTCCTTTCTTGGAAAGAATGTTTTCACACGGAAAGCCGCTGTTGTTTTTTGTGACTTGTCTGCTTGGAACATCCATTTGCCTGTTAATTAATATAAACTTGAAGTGGTAATTAAGGTCGGTTCAACCAATAGTGAAAGGATAAGCGCAATTTCACCGTCAAGTTTAGTTTATTGCCAATCATGTCAGTCATGGTTCAAGGATATCCTTCTTTTTATTAGCCAATGGCCACTATGCCTTTATGATGTGCTTCGGAATATTCAACATATAGTGCTCCAGAAACACCAGCGAACCAAGACTATGAAGAGTCTCGTCGCACGATTAGAACAAAATGATCTTGTGAGATATATGAAATCATAGAAGATATTATGTAGATTCCAAGAAATAGCAATGTATCAAATACTATCCCTAGCTATTAAATGATTTCTAGCAAATTTAGCAAACTCAACAATCAAATTTCTAATACGGTTGGCTTATTTCTACCGAGTGAATGGCCCATTTTTAAAGTTCAGTTACTCTTTTAACTCAATCCATTAGTTGACGTAAGGTTTTGGCTCTGGGTACAAATGCATTCGTGCCTCAAACAGTAAAGAATGAGTTATTCATACTTGGATGAGGATCCTCTATCCATAAAGTGCTTTCATTAGTGTCTCAATTACTTCTCACAAGTTGATGCACGAAAACAAGGTATTACTTCTCGCATCAACGATTGAGGTATTACTGAGACACCCGTAGAAACACCTTGTAGGGTAGAGGATCTATGTCGAGTCGCTAGATTTACTTTCATCTTTTTCTTCAAGATCAGCTTCATTTTGATTTTATGCCACTTTTGCCTGATAGTATCATTTAATCAGGAAATTGGGAAGTATAACAGTTGTCGAATTTATATTTATTTGTTATATGATGTGTCGAGCAAACTAGTTTCGTGATCAATTGGAAACTTAATAGATTTATGATAAGTTTGTAAATTTTCAATTTGATTCTACAGGCTCCTTCCAAGCACTGTCATTCTTAAATTTCACGTCTTTAAGATACTTCTTCGTTTCTAATCATTCTTTCATCCAACTGTAGTGGATTGCATCTTTTAGGCTTTCGATGACCTGCTAAGCCTTCGAATGAAGAGAACCATGAGTGACTTCTTGTGGTCACTCATGGCAAGTACGTCTCAGTTTGCTTGTAACAATACTCCAACATTTGTTAAAGTTCAAACCAAATATGGTACGTGTTTATTATTGCAGTGCAAACCAGACACGTTTATATTGGACTAAAAGGGCAAAATTTTACGTGGCTTGTTAGGAGAATTGTTTCCTATTACTCTAGACTAAACAATGACGAAGACCATGAAAGACATGTCCAAAAAAGAAATAGTTAACATAGACTTGAGTATATTAATGGCAATTTGGTCAATCTTAATGGAAAGTAGATCCAAATCCTTTGCTATATGACGAGCACCATGACTTGCCTATTTATAGGTGACTATCCCTCCAAGAAGAAACAACAAAATGCTTAGATCCTCTGAACCCTAGCTTCTCCTAAACTTTCCAAAGCAAATAAAATGTTCTCCACCATTTCTGTAGCCCTTCTCTTCATAGTGCCGATCCTTTTTCTCATACACATGAGAAAATTTAAGTTCAGTACTATCCACAAAAATGGAAGATCGGTTCCACAACTTCCCCCCGGTCCTGCCCCGTGGCCCATCATTGGCTGTGTGCCCGAATTGCTGAGCCAAAAGCCAACATTCCGGTGGATACATCGCCTCATGAACGAGATGGACACTGACATTGCATGTTTTCGGCTCGGCAATGTTCATGTCATTCCCGTGACATGCCCCAAAATTGCTAGAGAATTTCTCAAGAAGCACGATGCAACATTTTCATCAAGGCCTACTTCCATGGCGACACGAACATGTAGTGGCGGATTCCTCACAACCATCCTAAGTCCTCATGACGACCAATGGATGAAAATGAGGAGAGTTCTAGTTTCGGAAATTATTTCCCCGTGAGACATCATTGGCTCAAGGATAAAAGAACCGAGGAAGCGGACAACTTGGTCAAGTACATTTACAATCAAAGCAAAAGCTCGAGCAGAATTGTAAATGTGAGGATGGCCACTAGACAATATACTGGAAACGTGATCCGGAAATTAATGTTTAGTAAAAGATACTTCGGAGAGGAAAGGGCGGACGGGGGACCAACCATTGCCGAGGAAAAACACGTTGAGGCGATATTTACTATACTTAAGTATTTATATGCATTTTGCATATCTGACTATTTTCCTTGGTTGGTAGGGCTTGATTTAGATGGTCATGAGAAATTTGTTAAAGAGGCTCTCAATACTGTAAACAACTATCATGACCCCATAATTGATGCAAGGATCGGAAAATGGAGGAGGTTGGGCAATTCGAACGAGGAATCCACCAGCAGTGATCCTCATGATTTGCTCGATGTTCTGGTTATGCTCAAAGATTCAGAGGGAAAGCCACTACTTACACCTGAAGAAATCAAAGCACAAGTAACGGTAAGATGCAAACACGTATATAATAGCTTCTTTTTCTTCAAGCAACTTTTTTTTTTTTTACTTTTGTATTGGTATGTGTAATGAATCTCTATAGTACACTTTAATACATCGTCAAAATTGTATCGTTACATTAACAGAAACTCAATTTCACTTGAATTATATGCTATATGCATTGTCTTTTTTGTCTTCAAATAAATTTTGAGGTCTAAACGGTACAGTAGGAAATTTATGAATGAAGTACAATAACTAAACCAATCAAAATCTATATTTGCAGGAAATAATGTTTGCCACTGTTGATAATCCCTCAAACGCAGTTGAATGGGCCATGGCCGAGATGATAAACCAACCCGAAATCCTCAAGACAGCGACGGAGGAATTGGACAGGGTCGTTGGTAAAGAGAGACTAGTCCAAGAATGTGACATCCCACATCTTAATTATATCAAAGCATGCATTCGAGAAGCCTTCAGGCTTCATCCAATGGTAGCTTTCAACCCTCCACACATGGCCATGTCTGATGCCATTGTTGCCGGCTACTTTATCCCAAAGGGAAGTCACGTGCTATTGAGCCGTCTCGGCCTCGGACGAAATCCTAAGGTCTGGAACAAGCCGCTCGAGTTTAGGCCAGAGCGGCACTTTACTAGTGGCTTCACAGAAGTTCACCTCGCAGAGCCGGACTTACGCTTCATTTCCTTCAGCACCGGGCGGCGTGGCTGCGTGGCTCCTAAGCTTGGGACTACAATGACCGTCATGCTTCTTGCGAGGATGGTTCAAGGGTTTGATTGGAAGGCACCACCTAATGTCACGGGCATCATTCTTGAGGAGTCCTTCGAGGATGTATCTCTTGCACATCCACTTGTTGCTTATGCCGAACTGCGTTTACCATTACATCTCTATCCTTGAGAGTTACTAGCTCTAGCATGAAATGCAAGAAAGTTAATGTTATTTAGCCTGTTATGTGCTCTAGTGGTTTGAGTAGAATAATGAATATTTTCAATATATTACCCGCTCCTTTCCCACATAGACCATCCCATGTGAGGTTTCTAAGTTCGCTAACACCCTCAAAGTGCTCTTTAGAATATCAAATGATGAAGATAATATAGTGTTAAGCCTTACTAGCTAGTAAAGAGATAGTGTGATGATGCCACTTCACGCCACACAAACAAAGAAACCTCCGCCTTTTGATTTTAGACGGCCCTCTATTGCCTAATTACAAAAGAAACCAGAGAAGGTTTTTTTATTCAGTGATCTATGCAATGTAGGAGAAAGAGCGCTCCCCCTTTCAAGGCAAGTCTCATTAACAATTTCTATGGGTTTCCAAACCTGCGCCCTCTAGTAGGATTTGAAGGATTCTGGGCCATATCCATGTCTTCGGTCCTAGATACTTAGTGGACAAAACCACTTATAGTATAATATGATGAATGGGCTTGTTTGGAGTCCATCCCAAAGGGTGTGGGAACATGACTTACGTGTGGTCATCATTTGATGCATCGTTGAATTTGTGCCACATGAGTGCCATAACTTTGAAAAAAAAAAAAAATCATTAAAGGTCATAACTTTCAATTAATTACTTGAATGTCAAAACATTTTTTTAAATGTTCACTTAAGTAACTTGTTGTGTAAGTTTTAAAAATATTATAGCACTCAAGTGAGCGTCAAACATAAGTTATGGCATTCAAGTGATCGAAAAAGTATGTATGACACTTAAGTGATGTTGACATCTAAATTTTGGCTAAATATTTATGATAAAAATTGTATAGAAATTAGGGAATAATTTGGCCCTAACAAAAAAATGATTTTCGCATCACCTAGGTATTTATATCATTGGCACGTATTAAGTTTTTTTTGTTTTCCCTTATTTTACTGCATTTCGGATAAATAGAAAAGTTTAAAAAAACAAGAAAAGAGGAGCCCATGGGGGCTGCGCCTTCACACCCAGCCCTCCTTTTGTTTATTTTCTCCCCACACTGGCCCGAGGCCCACTACCCTTTTGTTCTCATTTGGCCCGGCCCCCTCTTTCTTTCTTCTTCTTCCTTCTTGCTTCCCCCTCTGCTTCGCAACTCATGTGCGATGACGACGACACGCGTGAGAACGATCTACCAGAGAGAGGGGAGAATAAGCCGGCAACATATGGGAAACGGCTTCAATGCTGAGATGAGATGTTGGTTCGGCCAAGGAGGAGGCCAATTGGCACAACAAGAATCGATAGCCAGATCGTCCATCGACCGGCCCCCCTTGGCCTATAGATCAGTGGAGCGAGCTTGATGACTTCCCCTAAGAGACATCTGGGGAGGTCTAAGAGTGAGCAAATTCGAGATTTGAGGGAGAAAGGAAAAGGCGAAGGAGATCTAGGGAAGGCTAGATTTGAGAGAGGGAGGTTTAGGAGAGAAAAACTAGGGCTGAGAGAGAGAGATTTGAGTTTGCAAGAGAGACACGGGACTCATCCCAGCCACCGCTACCGTCGCCGCTGCATCGTCACCTACTGTCTCCATCAACCAGCTGCGAGCCTGCCGTGCTGAGCTCACTGGCTTGACGCTTGCTGCTTCACTAGGCCATTGGTGGACAATCCGAATCAATCCCAACCCAAAAATCCGACCTTGGGTCATTTTTAAATAATATTATTTTAATATAAAAATCAGAAAAATAAAAATAATTTATTTTCCAAAAATTAGAAAAATCCAAAAAAAAGAATTCATATTTTCAAAAAAATCAGAAAAATTCGAAATTTTATTTTTATTTTCCCAAAAAAAAATTGTGTTTAACTTCTTGGAAGCAAATATTGACTTATTTCTTACATTCCAATTGCACCTTTATGATGCATGGATTTCTATTTCCTTAGTCTAATTAGGAATTGAATCCTAGAACTTGTGATTGGTATAAAATGCTGCATAAATACTTTATTTGATGTTTAAACAATATTAGGTACTAGAAGGACATTAGTGATTAACTAGTGTAATTAAGTTCCCGACCTTAGTTTCTCTAATTACGTATAAGTGAATTATTTCTATTGATATTTCGCTTGGGTTTCTAATCGATCCACTCTAAATCGATTAGTGGCGACTCCTATTTAAAATTGACTTGCGGGTTAAAAATTCGAACCATAAGTTATGAATTGGTGGGCTTGAGAGAGCCCAAGCTAAGCCCTATGCTTAGCAAGCCATTAGCCTCCGCACACGACCGCGCATAAGAGAGCGCCAAAAGGGAGGTCGCCATATGTGAATGTCGTATAAAATTTATGACATTTATAGTGTCATTTTCTTCATAAAAAATTGCCGATGTGGTAGTTTTGTATATTTGCAACACATGGTGCCAAGGTGTGCACCATTTAGATTGTGCCAAATAAATTAAAAGCCAATTTAGTAATAAAATATGAGAGAGAGAGAGAGAGATTGCTGGTTTCTTTAGTCTTCGATCATTTTTCTTCCCCATCTCCAACAACTCATCTTCTCTGAATGCCTTTCAGCATATATCTTTGAAAAGTAAAGTGCAATTGTATTTACTTGTGTTCCACTGTATTGAGAGTTTTTTGTTACTGATTGTAATCTATTGAGTATACAGGTGTGAGCATTACTTGTTTATTGATCGTGAGATCTATCAATTTCGGATAGAAAGTAGGGCATGATATGTTTCAACTACTCACAAAATTACTAATGGATTTTGGCCTTATTGGTTGCCGTTAGTCCGGTTGAGTGAACGTAGGCTTGGTTTAAGTCAAACCATCATAAAATTTGCATGCATCATCCTCTATCTATTTATTTATTTCAATATTTATTTGATTGAAGCATCTAGCATATTATATTGTCAAGTTGTTCCTACGTTTGCCTAACTGAACTTGAGTTATTTTATGAAAAATCGTTAAATTCAGTGAATCATCCTATTCAGCCCTCTCTCAAGGTTGCATTATTAGTCTCCGCAATTATTTCTCCCTTCATGGCTAATCATTTTACTTTTTGGACCAATCTTCAATGCCAAAGAGCTGGTGGCTCTATACTCGCCTCCAATGACATAGATATGGATGTGGACTACTAAGTAAACGATGGAAGATAGCAAGAGTGGAGAGAGTGGATTGCTTCTAGAGTTGATATATAACTAGCCGACAACGACCAAAAGAATAAAAATAACAAGCCGACCGTCGTACAGTGAAAAACAAGGAGTTGCACCACCAGCATGTAATGTTCACTGGTTCTCACTGGCGACAGCGGGATGGTGGTGACGTGCCTTCAAAACCCTTACTTGTAGTCGTCTCTCTCTCTAGGTACTACTTTTCTTTTTTTCTTTTTGTTTTCCTTTTTGGTGTTTTGTTTTTCTCTCTATGTAGTGGCCACCTGCCGCCATGTCAACGTCATCTGTAGAAGATGGGGTGATCGGCACATTGGGTATTTGATTTCCAAGCACGGGTGTCGAATTTGCACTAGAGAGGTGTGCAAAGGGGACAACAACAAAAGTAAGAGCATTGTATTTGGCAGGTTGGGCTCGTTAAATTTCATTTTGGAAAGTATTTAATTGATGAGTTTTTAGAAACCAAATAATTCAAGATTCCAACTTGGCAAATATTATAATGGCCAGTACTCACCGATTTGGCATGCCAAATTCAATCGTCTTGCGCTATAATATGCATAAAATCTGGTTCTCATAGCCCACCGATAATCCTACAAAAGTGACTCGCAACCACGTACTCCTACGTTACTGGTCGACCTATCTCTATATCACAAAAGTGCAAATACTTGGCTTCTAGCTTTTTTTTTTTTTTTTTTTTTTTGTCGGTCCTATTCTATTCCTACGCTAACTCTCACTCTCAGACTTTTGCCTTGCCTATTTGCAGAGCGTGGGAATCGAAACCCACTCCTGAAGGGCGTGGGAGTTAAAACCCACTCTTGAAATTAAATCGCCCCCATCCCAACCCCCCTCATAAGGTGGAGATTCGAACCCCCATCTTCCCCTTCCATGTTGAAATGGTGGCCACTGGGGCAAACCTCCGGTGGTTACTTGGCTTCTAGCTTGATTGGCAGCAAGTCCCACTAATATTAATTTTCTTGCTCCAATAAGAATCGTCACATCACAAGAGATGAGATTCACCTCTCCTAGTCGCACGCGAATTATGTTTAATATCCGATGTAATCATTACATGACATAATCATAATTGGCGATTGATCTTGCACAACGTCCTCGTCATTAAAGCCGTAAACACCTCGTAATGACGATTATCTAATGACTTTCATTTAAGGGATGCTGACTTGGAAACTAGGTTTTCATCGAGTTGGTTGGAAACCAAATAATTCAGGATTCCAATTTTAAAAGTATTTGAGTACCAAACTATCAATTTGGCATGCCAAATTTAATCGTCTTGTTATTCATCCATCTTAAAATCACAGCAAACATAAGATAAAACGATTTTATAAGGAGGGAGGTTGTGATGATGGTCGCCGGGCATCGTGGGGCCGGCGATGCCAGCGACCACCCGGCGACCACGGTAACCTTGAGGAAGGTCAGTGTCCGAACACTTGTCATCACGATATTGGAAGGACTATGAGCGACTGTGTAGCTCCAGATCTCTTCGCTAATGCGTGGCCTGGACTCGACACACTAAGCATTTCGGACAAGCTCACTACCCTTCATGCTACTTTAAAAAGAAAATTCCGATGTATTAGGGCTCTGTCTACTATCAAGTACTATCAATTGTGGCTATTAAATTAAGTAACAAATACTGAATACACATGAATGGGCAGATGAAATTGTTGTAGAATTGTTCGAATAAGGTGATGAATAATTTTAAGGTATTGAAAGCCGATCTAATGTTAGTTCAACAGTCGTGGACAAATGGAAATCTTTAGGCTTTTGATTTTGATTGCATGATTTCTAGAAGCAGGAGAAACCAACTTATGAGATGGTGGAAAATTACCTAATCAATTCTAAATCTATTGTAAATCCTAAACTTTCCAATCTTGTTAATTTAGTCTTAAACTTTTCATGCAATTCTAATGTAGTCTTTTAAGCTAATCTTTGACGATACCAGGCTAGCCTTCTTTTATAGATTCTTCCTAAGAATAGTATGACAAATCACATCCTCACATCGAATCGTCACACACCGAGTTTAGCTTGGGCATCTAGTCCTTCAAGCAAGACATGCAAAGCACTTTGGTACTGCAACTGATTTCAGCCTACCATGGCCTAATTAGGAGACTGACATCAATTCCTAACTAATCTGTGCACAGGACGTTAACCTCACTTTCAAAGATCCTCTAAGATAGCATTCGTTCAACTTTGAGATTCTTAGAACAAACAACCTGACACCACTCCCATAAACCAATTGTATCATCCCTTATGTATCAGCCACTCTCCATCCGATGGCATAAGCTCCACATGTCAGCTCACAAGGGTGCAAGAAAATTCAGTCCATGACACATGTTTGTGATCTACAATCGGGAATGATACAGCTCTGCCAGGTCTAGTCGATGATCTCTGTGGTAGTCATGATTTCACTATTGCATGATCCTCATTTCGCAAGGGTTGGAGACAGTCCGCGATGATAATTTGGTTCCGAAGAAGCACAGTTGCAACAACACTGAAATTCATTTTGCTAAAATGAATGAGTGAAAAATCGAAGAGGAAAAGAAGAAATTAACAGCAAAACGATTGTTTTCCACTTCTTCATTTATCTATTGTGCTAAAAAGTAAGAAGATGATGCCCCAACTGAGGAATTAGGGTTAGGGATTTGATGCAAATAGATGGCCAAATAACGTGGTTAAGCATTAAATTTTGTTGATTTCACATTGCCGGCGAGCCAAGTCGAATGGTTTGTACTATAATATTGTAAAAGGTCAAGCAAGAAACATACAAAAGTTTTTGAGTTCAGAAGATGCCTCCTCCACTACGGACGAAAACGAAAATCACGCAGATGAATACTCGTAGGGAAATTTTGTGAGGAGCATCTCTTTTCATATACATATTTCTTAGACTTTCAAAAGTACAAGTCCACCTTTTAAATCAATCCAGATTTTTCTTTGTAAACTTCTTTCTCTTTTTCTTATGGAGAAGGTTGCTTATACGATTATCCTTGTCACTGGAATCACGGCAGATCTTTTGTTTGACTTGTCTTCATGGAACATCCATTTTCCTGAGTGTCAGTAATTGAAGCCTTATAAATGGTTCAATCAAAATCGGAGGGTTAAGCAATTTCATCATATAATTTAGTTTAATGCCAAACATGTGATTATTGGTCGAAAGAATCCCGTCTTAAATTAGCCAAAAGTCCACTTTACCTTGTATGAATCGATATTGGTTTGATATCAATAATGGGAATGCAGATGCGATAGGCTTCGGAATATCTGACGTATTGTCTCCAAAAGCACCAAAACCAACGTGGACATAAACAGGTTAATGCACGATTAGATCATCATGATCTCGTGTGATTTATGAAATCATAGAAGACATTATGCAGATCCTAGGAAACAGCAAAATATGACTCATTCCACTTGTTGACGGATGTGGATGGTTGTGCCGACTTTGCATTTTGTGGAGAAATGCTGGAGGTAGCAACTAAGCAGCTACCAAAGTGGAAGGACAGCAATTAATCAGTTGTGCAGGTAGCATTGATGGTATTAGCCACCATTAGAATTGATGATGACGAAGAACTGGCCAGAAGATGAATGATAGAGATTGAATTGTTAGCTACCATGAATTTCGAGATGACTTTGCTTCTGCAAAGGCGTGAATCATTCAGCTTTCTTTCGAGGTTGCGATGTAAGGAAGTGATGACGATTCATCAATAGGAGAGGTTGCGTTGTTGATAATAGTCGCAAAACGGAAGGGGTGAACCCGGTTAGGAAATTGCAACAGAGATTGAGATTTTACGTTAAATTTAATGTTGGGAAACGACTTTCGCTTGTTAAGAGGACGACAGAAATCATTTAGTTTTTAATTAGGTTCAGTTTTTCCTTTTTATAGAAATTGTGAGAAGGTTTTTCTCCGGGCCTCTTTACTTTGTGAAAGGGTTAGCGCTGCGCGGTAGTTCCGCCACAAGCAGGATGAAGCCAAAATGTTGTGAGAGAGCTTTCAATGGTTTGACTGCCAACCCGAAGTTAAAAAATGTCGAGGTCCTGAAGTTTTGATCCAAGGAAAAATGCACTCGTGCCTCGAACGATAAAGTATGAGTTATTTCATACTTTTATCATGAAGAACCGATAATATTTGCAAAAAATGACTTTCCCGAAAATTGTTGGTATAAACCGCATGATCCACTTATACCTGCGGCTTATTATGACAAAAATTTAACTGAAACAAGATCAACACAATTTAAACATATTTCCGACCCAAGTGATCCAACCCATGTCACACGTTCTACAGCAACCATATTACAAATCATTCACCCAACCAAATGGAATTCATCACCCGCTACCTCTTATAAATCCAAGCCAAATTAACTTCCAGACTACCATACTTTCCACTTTTACATGCTATGATTGTGAACGAGTCTGGTGGAATGTCATCTAATGCTAAAATAATGATCACCACCATTCACGGCTTTTTTCCTTTAAAAAAATTTCAAAACAGATTTCAAAAGTGACTAGCTTCCCAACTGGTTCAATCAATGGTGGATCATTTTGGCTAAATCATTGAAATCCTACCTCCACAAATCAACAAGAGCTGTACTCTTAGAGTTCATATTCATCCCCAACTTATTCGAATCGTGGTTTCCAATCCTGGCCCAATTCTTCATCAACTTCCGGATTTCATGGTGAACTTGGATACAATGGCCCCTCAAATATTGTCCGAAATTTGGTTAGAAAATTCAAAACCAAATGGTGGGATAACTTAGGTGATTTTTGTGCCCAATATAACCCCTCTTACACTGAACCAACAAACAATAAATGTACAGGGAAATGCCCGCTTGAGTTAAAAAGAAAATTCAAAAAATGCAAAATACAAAACACAGCATAATAAACAAGATAAATCAAAGACCACCGACCAAAAAAAAAAAAAAAACTAATCAAAGACCAGGGAGACAAATTAATAAAGACATAAGATTCTATACATGTGATGGAACACGATACATTTGCAAATATTGTAGAATAAACAAAAGATAACATGAATTATCTATTGCTGAAGAAACTCTATCAACTTCATGAAGTTATGACCACAACTGATGATGATACTTCTTCAAAAGATTTTCTTGAAGAAGAAGGCCTCCAATCTAATGAATTGAAATTTCTTAGAATCGGAACCTGAAGATCCCCTTTCAAATAGTCCAATACCTAAAATAAACATGTTAACGAAATAAGAAAATTTTCTTTTGAATATTATAGATCAAATATCTGACCCTAAAACTAAAAAAGACTACCTAGACACACTCCAGTCTTCTATGAAAATCACTTGTAATATTCTTATAACCTCAAAGATATTTTTACTAGAAATAAGAAAGTTCAATCTTTTCCTCGGTAATGAAATCAACCATCAAAAATTAGAAATTTAGGCTTTTGAGGACACCCAAATCCAAATACAAAATGAAATTTTAGATATTAAAACTAGAATAAATAAAAAGAAAAAAGAAGAAGAAGTGTTGAACCAAACACTTCTGATCCAAATTTCTTATTGGAGAATAAATATAACAATAATAGTTAATAATGAATTTATCATTAATACCACAACACCTTTTTATATTGGTGCGAACCCAATTGTATTAAAGACAACTGATACCAATAAAGTACTTTGAAGAAAACAACATAATTATTAAAATCAGCCTCAGCGGTAAACTTCGTATTAAATTATAATTATATAATACATATATATTTTGAGGATATTTATCGTGTCATAAATCTGTGTAATAATGGCATGACTTTTTTTTTTTCTGGAGAAAAGAATAGGGTAAAAAAGGGTCAATCCAATATAAATAAGGTTATACATGGATTGATCGATAACGGCTGTTCAATGTTATACCAGAGTTGGCTTGCTCAGTTCAATTCTTGAAAAACCGTCTTTACAGCACTTGTGATATCTCGAAATTTGACCCATTTCGAAATATATGAGATGGTTATTTCATCAACGCACTTATGCTTATTTTACTCTAAACTGATCACTCAAGAATTAACTAATCTATTGGGTGAGGCCGTAAAGGATTAAAACGCGAAAAACTAGAGAATTCAATTAGGGATCGACCACTCGACCATAAGGATCAACAAGGGTCAATACTATATTATTATAAGTCAATTAGAAAACGAATATAAATTAATTCGACGGAAGTATGTAGTTGGTTTATGGGTGATTTCACATGATTATGATATTCGTATCGAATGACGATAAATCGATTACCTTATTGACCTTATATATAGGGTATGTAATTGAAACCTCGCGATTACATGACAACCGAGAGTTGACCACGATTCGAAGAGATACAACTGTGGAATGAAAATTATCGATTACGAGTCAACCGCGCGAGAACCTTAAAAGTCACCTGATAGTTTATGTTGTACTAAAGTGGCGTTAGATCGATTTTTAACCATGAAATTTGATTTGGTTTTGGGTATCGAACTTTTGAGGGTCGCGAGACTAATTTATTGGACGTCGCCTCATTGTTCGTTGAATTATCGGCAAGTTCAAAATTTTCGGAAAATGAATTATTGGACGGAAAATTGGAGACCGAAAAGGAAAAATCGAGCCCAATGGCAAAATCTTGTTTTTAAGAAATCCCTTGGGTAGAAGGATTTTAGGAAGAGTTAAAATTTGAAATGCAGAAGGTTGTATCTCTATTTCTTGGCCATCTCATCCTTCAAAAAGCCCTTTCTTGTTTTTAAGAAATCAGAAATCGCACCACCAAAAAAGTTCACCACCACCCAAAAAATGGGGAGACAAGGAGCTTGGGTAGCCGCAAACTCACCAGGAGTTTTTAGGAAAGGGTTTTAATTATGTTTAAAATTTAGTTAAAGATAATGGATGTTAGTATTAGTTAATTTTAGTTTAGCCTTTTGATTAGAGGATTAAAAAATCTCTTCTAGATTAATTAATCAAGGCTAGATTAATTAATCGAGTTTAATTTAATTAATCGTGATTTATTTTTATTTAATCGTAATTTGTTTAATTAATCATGATTGTTTTAATTAACGGTGGTTAGTTTTTAATTAATTAAAGTTATGTTAATCATTCGAGTTTAGTCTAATTAATTGCAATTATCTTAATTAATCGCACTTAGCCTAATTAATCATGATTAGCTTAATTAATCGCGATTAGTATAAATTAATGACGAATTAGCCATTAAGTAGAATTTTATGCTTGTTTTATTGGATGGACCTATGCATAATTCCGATTATTTGAGCTTGTTATGCTATGTTATTGGTTGTTTAATGTATATGCTTTGATTATTAATTTCAAAGAAGGTTTTATGGGCAAGAAAATAGAAAATTTTGAAATGTCGGTTTGGACGTCGAATTTTACGTGGTAAATAAAACAATGGGGTTTTAAAATGAAAGTGTGCAAAGTTTGATGGGTTGATTTTAAATACGTGACCACGTGCGAATATTTTACTGGAATTTTAAATATGAAAGTTTGCCAAAGTTGGGTATATGAACGCAAATTCTTTTGTACATGGCTAATTACTAGCGGATAAAAATTGGCTTGGTTGACGTGTGCTTGAATGATCATTTAATCGAACCTGTCACTCAACAGGAGTTTGAGGACAATGTTTAATTTTTACCGGATGCCCAACGTGGGTCCGGATGCCGAGTCGCAGTTGAAGTCAGACCGATGCTCCTTTATGGAATGTCGTCTAGGCAGGGGTTCTAGATGATGCTATGCCTGATGGGGCGGCACGATACCTGATCATGTCGGAAGATCACCAACTCGCATGTTGGCTGTGGCCTGAGTCATAATAATTGGGATATGTATGAATGATTCTAATACACTGAGCTTGATTATAGGGTAAAACTGTGAAGCACAGTATGGGACAGGTCAAAATGGATTTTACCTTAGAATCGGACCCGTGTGGATACTCGGTGTATGAGAGTTATGTGTTTTGGTTATTGATTGTGCTTGTTGTATTAATAATGCATATGTGGTGTACTAATATGCAGGGGTGTGCCGAGATGAGGTAAGTTTGTATGTCGTTGCATGTTTAGGTTGTATCCGAGGCAAACTAGCTTTCTAATCGAGGTTTAGGAGGTTGACTTGCTAAGATTTATATCTCATCCCGTTGTTATTAAATATTTCCAGGCTTGTAGTATGGAGAACCAACGCGTGCGAATTGGGCTCCCGATGAACCAAGACGTAGGGGTGCCTGGCATCACTTTTGGTTGGTCTCGTTGTTAGTGAAATTTAGGTTAATCCTAACCCTACAGGTTTTTGAGATGGTTGGTAGGAAGTGGCCGTAAAAAGGCTTGTAATTATTAAACTTCCTATGGTTAAAAGTTTATAAATGAAAGTGCTATTTTGGGAATGTTGATTGTGTTTTTACTATCCTTTTGGTTGCCACTTTTGTTTGTTGTCTGACAGGGTGTTGTTTATATTAAGTGCTTCCATATGTTTTTAATCGAAAGACAAAAGAAGGGATCAGCGACACGTCCCGGAACATCACATTTTAATGGACCATTGATGGATGCTCGCATGCTCAGGGTTCGGGGCGTGACAATACTTCTTCATTTGTGATCATTCGTTCGTCTACCTATAATGAATTGACACGTTTTAGGCTTTTGATTACCCGTTAAGCCTTCCAATGAGGAGAAGCATTAATATAAACCACATCGTCCACCAGCAGCCTAAAAACTATATCGTCCTCCAGCAGCCTAAAAACTTCTTAAAATAAACAGTTTCGGGTCCTGCTCAATTTCTTGACTCCCTCGGCATGGCGATTACGTATCAATTTCCCTGTAGCAATACTTGAACATTTGACAAAGTCCAAACCAATTAAGGCACGGGATTCATTACATTGCAAACCGGACAGTTTTTTTCTGGATTAAACGGGGAATCTTTCAGATGTTTGTCACGAGAATGCTTTAACTCTTTAATCTAGAGGCAACACAATGACCAAGACCAGGCGGGACTTGTCCTAAAAGAAATAATTAACATAACCTTGAGTATTTGGTCAATCTTAATTGCAAGTAGATCCAAATCTCTTGCTATGTAGCGAGCACCTTGACTGCATATTTATCGTTGAACCCAACACCCCCCCCTCCCAAAAAAAAAAAAAAAAACAAACAAACAAAATAAGAAAAAGCTTAGATCCCTTGAAGCCTGGTGTCTCCTGAACTATCCAAAGCAAACAAAATGATCTCCACCAATTCTACACCCCTACCCTTCACAGTTCTGATCCTCTTCCTTATACACATGACGAAAGTAATGTTCAGGAGTATCCACAAAAATGGAAGATGAGCGCCACAACTTCCCCCCAGTCCTGCCCCGTGGCCCATCATTGGCTATGTGCCCGAAATGCTGAGCCAAAAGCCAACATTCCGGTGGATACATCGCCTCATGAAGGAGATGGACATTGACATTGCATGTATTCGGCTCGGCAATGTTCACGTCATCCCCATGACATGCCCTGAAATCGCCAGAGAATTCCTCAAGAAGCATGATGCGACATTTTGTCAAGGCCTACTTCAATGGTGAGGGTTGGCCTTGCTAGATCTGAGGAGGGGAGCTCTTAGTAGATCAAGTGAGGGGTTTGTTGTTACCTCACTGGACCTCATTTGTGGCAGGTGATAAAGACCCTGGTCCTGGTGAGGCTAGCTTGCCCTACCATGGCCATGCTAGATCTGAGGAGGGGAGCTCTTAGTAGATCAAGTGAGGGGCTTGTCGTTACCTCACTGGACCTCATTTGTGGCAGGTGATAAAGACCCTGGTCCTGGTGAGGCTAGCTTGCCCTACCATGGTCGATGGCCAATCATTGGAAAAGGAAGAAGAAAGGCATAATAATAATAATAATAATAATAATAATAATAATAATAATAATAATAATAATAATAATAATAATAATAATAAAATAAAGAAAAATCAGGAAAAATAATTACAAAAATAAAAAAACGTTATTAAAATATATTCATTTCAACACCGGTGATAACACAAAGGTCACTTAGTGTTGTCCGGTGTCTATAGCAGTACTATCTGGTAGAAATTAGTCGGAAGGATTGAATTGACACTAAATTAGTATCGGGTCAAAAGTTTTAGGATTAAATTAGCATCAATAAAAATTTTATGATTAAATTGACAAAATTCAATAGATTTAGGACTTTTTTTTATGCTTTTTCCACACAATGGGGATTTGATTTTAAAGCATAGCTTGTCGAACTTGCGCTAGAGAGGTGTGAAGAGGAGAGGAGATGTAGGGCAAACGACAAAAGTAAGAGCGTTGTATTTGGCCGGTTGGGTTCATCGACTGGGCTTGCCAAACACAGTCGTCTTGGTCTTTATCTATCTCGCAATTACTGCAAAAATCTTCCAGCAAACACGTGACCCATGATATCAAATTTGGTTTATATATCCCACCGAACATCCTGCATTAGAGAGCCATGTTCGCAAGCACGTAATCTTACATTGTTGGTCGCCCTGTCTCTATATCACAGGACGAATTCTTGGCTTCTAGCTTGATTGGCTACAAGTCCCACTAATGGTACTTTTCTTGCCCTAGTTAGCATCATGACATGGAATCGCTTGTTCTTTATTAGTTGTTTTTAATTCTTAAATCTCCAATTTGCACAACATGAGATGAGATTCATCTCTCCGAGGCTCCCACTCGCACACAAAATGTAGTCCGAATCCAACGTCATCATTACTTGACGTAATCGTGATTAGCAATTAATCTTGCATAACATCCTCATCATTATGGCCGGAAAGCATCCCGTTAAAACGATTGTTTATGATGCTTCAGTTTCTTCTCCAGTCATGGAAATTGATTGGGTTGCCCCCCACCTGTGATTTGCAAAGTTCACCTCATCCTCGTCGGCGATCTTATCAACCCTAAAGATCTTCTCACCTCCTCGATCCAGTCTCTCTGCTGCTAATGGGTGTGGTTTCCGGTCAAATGCTTCTATTTATGGCATTGCAATCGGGGCACGTCTTTTCTGGACTACTTTTCTGAGGGAATGTTAGGAGGTACTCGAGAAGAATCATTTTTTTGTGGACTAATTTTTCTAAACAATATAATCAAATATCTACTCATAGGTTATTATCGATAATGAAAATATTTTTTTGATTAATTTTTCTAAATGATATAAGTAATTAATTTTCAAAAAATATTCTACAGATCACTAATTTTTAGCGACACAAATACACCCTAAGATTGGACACCCACAAAATATTAACACCAAAGACAATCGTTACCACGACCAGCCAAGAAACCCATAGCTAGTTGTCAACTTCTTTCCTTTCTTGGAAAGAATGTTTTCACACGGAAAGCCGCGGTTGTTTTTTGTGACTTGTCTGCTTGGAACATCCACTTGCCTGTTAATTAATATAAACTTGAAGTGGTAATTAAGGTCGGTTCAACCAATAGTGAAAGGATAAGCGCAATTTCACCGTCAAGTTTAGTTTGTTGCCAATCATGTCAGTCATGGTTCAAGGATATCCTTCTTTTTATTAGCCAAAGGCCACTATGCCTTTATGAAGTTCTTCGGAATATTCAACATATAGTGCTCCAGAAACACCAGCGAACCAAGACTATGAAGAGTTTCGTCGCATGATTAGAACAAAATGATCTTGTGAGATTTATGAAATCATAGAAGATATTATGTAGATTCCAAAAAATAGCAATGCATCAAATACTATCCCTAGCTATTAAATGATTTCTAGAAAATTTAGCAAACTCAACAATCAAATTTCTAATACGGTTGGCTTATTACTACCGGGTGAATGGCCCATTTTTAAAGTTCAGTTACTCTTTTAACTCAATCCATTAGTTGACGTAAGGTTTTGGCTCTGGGTACAAATGCATTCGTGCCTCAAACAGTAAAGAATGAGTTATTCATACTTGGATGAGGATCCTCTATCCATAAAGTGCTTTCATCAGTGTCTCAATTACTTCTCACAAGTTGATGCACGTAAACAAGATATTACTTCTCGCATCAACGATTGAGGTATTACTGAGACACCCGTAGAAATACCTTGTAGGGTAGAGGATCTATGTCGAGTCACTAGATCTGCTTTCATCTTTTTCTTCAAGATCAGCTTCATTTTGATTTTATGCCACTTTTGCCTGATAGTATCATTTAATCAGGAAATAGGGAAGTAAAACAGTTGTCGAATTTATATTTATTTGTTATGTGATGTGTCGAGCAAACTAGTTTCGTGATCAATTGGAAACTTAGTAGATTTATGATAAGTTTGTAAATTTTCAATTTGATTCTACAGGCTCCTTCCAAGCACTCTCATTCTTAAATTTCACGTCTTTAAGATACTTCTTCGTTTCTAATCATTCTTTCATCCAACTGTAGTGGATTCGCATCTTTTAGGCTTTCGATGACCTGCTAAGCCTTCGAATGAAGAGAACCATGAGTGACTTCTTGTGGTCACTCATGGCAAGTACGTCTCAGTTTGCTTGTAACAATACTCCAACATTTGTTAAAGTTCAAACCAAATATGGTACGCGTTTATTATTGCAGTGCAAACCAGACACGTTTATATTGGACTAAAAGGGCAAAATTTTACAAGGCTTGTTAGGAGAATTGTTTCCTATTACTCTAGACTAAACAATGACGAAGACCATGAAAGACATGTCCAAAAAAGAAATAGTTAACATAGACTTGAGTATATTAATGGCAATTTGGTCAATCTTAATGGAAAGTAGATCCAAATCCTTTGCTATATGATGAGTACCATGACTTGCCTATTTATAGGTGACTATCCCTCCAAGAAGAAACAACAAAATGCTTAGATCCTCTGAACCCTCGCTTCTCCTAAGCTTTCCAAAGCAAACAAAATGTTCTCCACCATTTCTGTAGCCCTTCTCTTCATAGTGCCGATCCTTTTTCTCATACACATGAGAAAATTTAAGTTCAGTACTATCCACAAAAATGGAAGATCGGTGCCACAACTTCCCCCCGGTCCTGCCCCGTGGCCCATCATTGGCTGTGTGCCCAAATTGCTGAGCCAAAAGCCAACATTCCGGTGGATACATGGCCTCATGAAGGAGATGGACACTGACATTGCATGTTTTCGGCTCGGCAATGTTCATGTCATTCCCGTGACATGCCCCAAAATTGCTAGAGAATTTCTCAAGAAGCACGATGCAACATTTTCATCAAGGCCTACTTCCATGGCGACACGAACATGTAGTGGCGGATTCCTCACAACCATCCTAAGTCCTCATGACGACCAATGGATGAAAATGAGGAGAGTTCTAGTTTCGGAAATTATTTCCCCGTGAGACATCATTGGCTCAAGGATAAAAGAACCGAGGAAGCGGACAACTTGGTCAAGTACATTTACAATCAAAGCAAAAGCTCGAGCAGAATTGTAAATGTGAGGACCGCCACCAGACAATATACTGCAAACGTGATCCGGAAATTAATGTTTAGTAAAAGATACTTCGGAGAGGAAAGGGCGGACGGGGGACCAACCATTGCCGAGGAAGAACACGTGGAGGCGATATTTACTATACTTAAGTATTTATATGCATTTTGCATATCTGACTATTTTCCTTGGTTGGTAGGGCTTGATTTAGATGGTCATGAGAAATCTGTTAAAGAGGCTGTCAATACTGTAAACAACTATCATGACCCCATAATTGATGCAAGGATCGGAAAATGGAGGAGGTTCGGCAATTCGAACGAGGAATCCACCAGCAGTGATCCTCATGATTTGCTCGATGTTCTGGTTATGCTCAAAGATTCAGAGGGAAAGCCACTACTTACACCAGAAGAAATCAAAGCACAAGTAACGGTTGTTAGGACTAGAATTAGCACCTAGAGGGGGGTGAATAGGTGACTAAAGCGATTTTAGCAATTTAATCCGAATAAGAAATTAATGAATTAAAAACAACAATCGCTGCAAATGAAAGTAATGAAAGATAAAAGGATTAGGGATAGAGAATCAAGACTCAGATTTATAGTGGTTCGGCTTAGACCAAGCCTACGTCCACTCTCCCGCACGGACAGCCCTTCGGTTGGATTTCACTAAGAATCAAAAAGAGTGTTTACAGTCTCACGCTCTTGAGTCCACGGTGTAGAAACTCTACTACACTTCCTCAAGGTCTCACCACACTATGGTCTCTCTTTTGATTACATGTATTGCTCGAAGAATAAGATCACAAACATAACATGGAGATTCAGACTTTGAAATTCTTCTATCCAGCACACTTCAACAACTTGAGCGTCTCTCTTTATACACTTCTTCATGCCTTCATTACCGTTGGCACCTTCCAAAGAAGTTCTTCCAATCAACCCGTTGGACAAAATCAATTTGGAGAGATCTCGAACTCTTTAAGGTAAGTGTAGATAGCCCATCAATCCTGCTCGCCCATACAATCAGGATCTTGGTTTCCATAAGTAGAACTTTCCAAATAAGTTGTGAATCTTTAGAGAATCTATATAAATTCGGATACGAATATAAAATCTTGTAGTGCTGATTCCAGTCGAAAGATATTCCTTAACCGTTGAAGTAAAAACTATATAGAATCAGAATAGAAGTTTTTATATTGTCGGTCTGGAAACTGTCCATGAGAGTAGACTTTGCCAGTAGAGTCTGGAAGTCTTGAGACTAGGCTGAGAGAAATGTTTTGTCAACTTCAAAATCTCTGAAGAGAATTTATCCAACAATCTCCCCCTTTTTTATGGTGACAAAACTTTCCTGCAGATTTGAATACTATTGCCATGCAAAACAACTTTTAAGCTAGCAAAGATATCTAAGAATAGTATAAGATGTCCTGTACACAGATGTCCTGTACACAGACTTACCCTGTATACAAATATGCATCCACATAAACCCCATTAGTCATGTGCAGACATTACTATCTTTATCTAATTTTAACAGCTTAAAGTAATGCAGTAGTAAGCAAACATTCAAAAAACTCAAGATAAAGTTAAAATGTCAATCACAAACATAACAAACTATTAAATCCAAAAAAAAAATTTTAGAAATGAAGGTTTGGGTTTGGGTTTGGTTTGGAATGAGAATAGAATGAAAATAATGAGAATAGAATGAAAATCTGCCTGCAGAGTCTTCTCCCCTTTTTGTCAGCATTAAAAAGTAAGAAAATCAAGAAGCACGAGGAATGCGAACAAGTTGAAAGTCCTCCATAGACTTGACAGGTTCCTTCCAGCTTCCTTAAGTCTTCCCGTAGTTGAGCGAGAGCAAGTGCCTTTGTAGTGTCCCGAACCCGACGTTGAACATCTTTAAGCCGATCATGCAAGGAGATGAACATAGCATGATTCTCATTCTCAAGAGTCTGAAATTCACACCCTAAAGCATATATTTGGCCTTTGAGCTCCAAAATGATGTCAAGCAACCTTGAAATCTCCTGAATTGTCGGTCGTGTGCTTGCGTCAACTCGGTCGATGGTGGAGTTAAGCCGGTGTGAATATCGCAGGAGATCAATGTTTGGAGATGATGCCTCTCCCTCGGAAAATGAGCAGCATGAACATCTTCTCGCATCGGGAGGCGATCTACTCACACTTGCACCTTTGGTAAATGTCAAGAGAAGAGGAGTACTTTCTCTTTGGATATCTCCCCATGTTTCAATGCCTTCGGAGGGGAGAAGTACTCTTCTTTCGAGGAGTTTCCTAGTGACAAGATGTTGTTGATCCTCCTTTCCGCCGGAGAATCCGTTTTGGCTTGTGAGTCTCGCCGGTTGATGCCGAGAGTCTTTCTTTGGCTCTTCCTCTTCATCTTTTTCTTCTTTTTCTTCTTTTTCTTCTTCCTCTTTCTCTTTTTCTTCTTCTTCCTCTTTCTCTTCTTCCTCTTCTTCTTTTTCCTCTTCTTCTTCCTGTAAGGATTCCTTTTCCTGGTTTCCTTTTTCAGTTTCCTTTGCAAATTGTTGTTCTGGAACAGCTGATACAGGAGCAGAAAACCGAGAAACAAAGGCGAGAGATAGGCATATCATCCTCATCATCTTCATCCTCCAAGATGATTGCTCGCCTCTTATTGATAGGACCAGTCACACAGGTTCCTTTCCTTTCCTCTTGGCAGCGTGAAGAGTCGATCTAGTCTTAACGGGGGTTTGCTCCTTGAACTGCTCCAGCTTCTTGCTAAGTTCTTTCAGATGCATCTTTGTAATCATCCTCAATCCGATGACCATTTGATCAATAGTCTTCACAGAGAGAATGTGGGGAGGCTGAATGTTCAAATGTCTGAAAAGACTGGTGATGAGAGCAAACATAAGGGAGTTTCCCTTGTCCTTCACCATAGACCCGTACATGTGAAACATGATAGTGTGGCAGAGAGAAGTTAAGACCGATCTTGATTGCATACATCAATTTTGCTTCTGAGATGGACACATCTGTCTTTGAAGTTGATTTAGGTCTAAGACAGTTGATCACTATCTTGTGAAGCAAAGTGTTCGTAGCATTCATCCTGGAGTAGGAGAGACGACCTTTTGCGATTCTTTGTCTCTCGCAAGTTCACTGCGTAACTCACCAGACCATGAAATTGATTGGAAAGCTCATCTTTCCACACCAATTACATCCGCCGAGTATCCGTGTCAACCACATATTCTCTATCTCTCACCGAAAGAAAAGCTATTGGCATCAAGAAAAGCGAGATTGGAATAAAAGTATGCGGTTAATTCGGAATAGGCAACCTCGCTCTTAGTACGAAATTGTGAAGTTGAAGTTTCTCAAACTTCTCCCTCGCATTGATGCTCAACAGATCCAGAAAATCAAAATCCACCGTTCGTGGGTTCATCACCCCACGCCGGCAATTTCCCATACACTTTCTTGTGTTCCTCCGATCGAAACAATTCATCCTTCTTTCCTCGAAGAGTTGCAGCCACACCCATCCTAGGCTTAAAATGTATAAACATCTTCTCATCATCATCTTTCCCTTGTGATTTACACTACTAAAGCGAGGGTCACTCGGAAAGTTCGCAAATGTCTTTCTTGCGGTTCCAACAGAACAACGCCCGATCGCTCCATCACGGTGAGAAAATGTGTCTCATTTCTATAGCCTTTCTCTTTCAAAAACTCATTAATGAAAGTCATTGCAGAACCTCCTTCGTTCAACGCAGAATAGAGCCTATAAACAAATGCAGGCTTAAAGGATCTTACAGGTTCAACATCTTCAATGATTTCTTCGCATGTTGAGGATGACGAACATGTGATCTAGTCGAGGAGGTGCTTATTTGTTGAGATTGTTGGTGCGTCGTTCTCTTGGAAAGTCACTTTCTTCTCGTGAGATCAAAATGCGTAGGCCCCTCACCGAGCCCGTGGTCCCCCGCTTGCTATTCTTGAAGATTTCCTTTGGAAAGACATTGTCGCTTTCTTGGATGGAACTTTCACACTTGTGTCGCAAGAAAGTCAAAAACTTGAGAAGTAGAAATTGAGGAGAGAAATTCCAGAGTGAAAAGCTTTTGAACTAGGGTTTCGGGTAAAGTAAAACGGAGAAGGAGAAGGAGTATAAAAGGTAATCGAATCGTGGTAACGAATCGTCGCAAAAAGAAATTCCCTTTTGAAAAATAACTGCCTTAATAAATCGATAACTACCCTTTTTAAGATAAACATATATAAACAGACAAACTTACCTTTTCGAGATAATAGTTTAAGTAAATAGATGAACTTACGGTCGTGTCGATTGGTATTCCAAGTCTACAACTTTTGAGTTTGATACGTTTGTCGAGACTTTTAGATTCTCGAGTCCGAGCTTCACGGTCTTCAAGAGATAAAATATTGAGTCTTGAGCGAATAGACTCAAATAAGCTTTTCTCAAGTGGCTTTGTGAAGATGTCTGCGGTTGATTCTTTGAGTCAATAAATTGTATCAATACTTCTTTGTTCGAACATGATCTCTTATAAAATGATGTCGAATCTCAATATGTTTTGCTCTTGAATGTAGGATAGGATTCTTTGTAAGATTGATTGTCTTTGGTATTGTCACATCTGATCTCTGTGCAAGAGTCTTCAATACCAAAGTCTCGTAGTTGTTGTTTTATCCATAGTATTTGAGAACAGCAACTTCCAAGTGCTACGTATTCTGCTTCAGCTGTTGAAAGAGCCACAATACTTTGTTTTCTTGAAAACCAAGATACTGCCCTGTTACCAAGTAATTGACAAGTTCCTGAAGTACTTTTTCTTTCAACTCTACAACCTGCAAGATCTGCGTCTGAATAACCAAGAAGGGTAAAGTCTCCTACTTTGGGATACCATAGACCAATCTTAGCAGTAGTTGCAACATATTTAATGATACGTTTAGCAGCACTTAAATGAGATTCCTTAGGATATGATTGAAACCTAGCACATATGCAAACACTAAATAATATGTCAGGTCTAGATGCAGTAAGATAAAGAAGTGAACCAATGATACTCCGTATAATTTTTGGTCGACTTTCTTCCCCCTTCGTCTTTGTCTATCTTCAAAGAACTTGACATAGGAATGTCGGTCTTTTTGCAATTCTCCAGACCGAACTTTTTAACAAGTTCTTTTGCATATTTTTCTTGATGAATAAAGATTCCTTCTTTCAGTTGTTTCACTTGTAGACCAAGGAAGAAGGATAGTTCACCCATCATGCTCATCTCAAATTCATCCTGCATAGACTTAGAAAATTTCTTGCACAAAGTCTCATTAGATGATCCGAATATAATGTCATCAACATAAATCTGAACAAGTAGAAAGCTTTTGCCTTCCTTTTTAATAAACAAAGTAGTGTCTACCTTTCCTTTAGAGAAACCACTTTGAATTAAGAAATTACTTAGCCTTTCATACCAAACTCGAGGAGCTTGTTTTAATCCATATAAAGCTTTCTTGATCTCGAACACCGAGTCTAGTTTCTTTGAGTCTTCAAATCCAAGAGGTTGTTCCACATAGACTTCTTCTTGAATAAATCCATTCAGGAATGCGCTTTTGACATCCATTTGAAATAACCTGAAATTCTTATAACATGCAAAAGCAAGTAGTAACCTGATTGCTTCTAACCTTGCTACTTTTGGAGCATAAGTCTCATCATAGTCTATCCCTTCTTCTTGCGTGTATCCTTTAGCCACGAGTCTTGTTTTGTTTCTTGTCACTTTGCCTTTTCATCAACTTTGTTCCGAAAACCCATTTAGCTCCAATATGTGATTTACCTTTTGGTTTAGGAGTTAATTTCCCAAACATCGTTAATACCGAATTGTCTGAGCTCTTATTGCATTGCTTCAATCCAGCTTTCATCAGCTAAGGCTTCTTCAATGTTTTTGGGTTCTATTTCAGAAATAAGTGCGACGGCACTAGACTCTTCTCTCCTTTTAGATCTTATGCAATTGCCTCATTAATGTTCCCAATAATGAGTTCTTCGGGATGATTGGACTTGTGTTTCAAGATTCTTGGTTGGTCTCGATAGGTTGTTGATCATTTTCTTGAGTTGATTCTTCATCAACAACTTGTTGTACTGCATCTGAATTTTGAACCGCTTTATGGGAGATAGATCTAGCGAGTCCGGGATGCATTCCCGATTCTTCAGTCTGTATTGGCTGAACTTGTGGAGAGTCTTGAAATTTGACGTTCATTGATTCTTCCACCGTCTGAGTCTTTTTGTTGAATACTCTATACGCTTTGCTTGCAGTTGAGTAACCAAGAAAGAATCCTTCATCTGATTTTTCTTCAAACTTACTAACTCGATCATTTGCATTATTCAGAATAAAGCATTTACAACCAAATACTTGAAAATAAGAAACAATTGGTTTCTTTTCTTTAAAAATTTCATAAGGGGTTTTCTCAAGAATTGGTCTTAAAAATACTGTTAATAATATAACAAGCAGTAAACACTTCAGCCCAAAACCTTGAAGAAATATTACTTTCAATTAAAAGAGTTCTTGCCATTTCTTGTAAAGACCTATTCTTCCTTTCCACAACCCCATTCGTTCTGGTGTGTGTATGGAGAGGAGAATTTGTGCTGAAAACCGAGAATCATCACGGGAATTTAGTAAAGTCTTGATTTTCAAACTCACCTCCATGGTCTGTACGAATGCTTGAGATAGTGTAACCTTTCTCATTCTCGCACCTTCTTAGCAAACTTTGAAAAGAGAGAGAAAGTCTCGAGACTTACTTGAAAGAAAGTAGACCCAAGTAAATCGTGAATAATCATCAACTATTACTAGGCAGAACCTTTTTCCACCAATGCTTTGCGTTCTAGTAGGTCCAAATAAATCCATATGCAGAAGCTGCAGTACACGATTAGTGGAAACTTTACTTATTGGTTTGTAAGAGTTTCTAACCTGTTTACCCAATACGCATGGTGTGCATAGATCAGACTTTAAGTAATTGAGAATAGGCAATCCTCGAACAAGTTTCTTGGAGGAGATCTTGCTGATTTGCTTCATATTGGTATGGCCAAGTTTTTTGTGCCATAGATTAGCTTCATCTTGTACTGATATCAAGCACTGAGATCTTTCATGATTTACATCCAGAAGATAGATATTTCCATGTCTTCGTCCAGTAAAAGATTGAGTAAAGTCTTTACTGATTCCTGAGCACGTTCCTTCCCCGGAAATTGATCTTGAATCGGTATCACACAACCGGCTTATGCTAAGCAAGTTGTAATTTAATCCTTCAACTAAGGAAACATTCTTTATTGACAAACTTCCAATCTTTACTTGTTCCATGACCAATGATTCTTCCTTTTGTTGTTACCTCCAAAGGAAACTTTTCCTCCATCTTTCTCGGTCAAGTTTTATGAAGCAACTTGAGTCTCCTGTCATATGTCTTGAGCAGTCACTATCTAGATACCATTTAATCTTCCTTTTGATAGTGACCCGCAATTAAAAGAATTCAAGCTTTCTTTGGTACCCACATCATCTTGGGTCCGGAAGAGTTAGAGCAATAAACAGTCTTTGCCCAATTCCTTTTAACTTGGTCTTCAAATTAAAGGACATTCTTTCTCAAAATGTTCGAGCTTTGACACTTGGAACATTTCAAGGCATTTCGCCAACGGGTTTTACAAAGACTTTCTGGAAATGATTTTTATAAACAATTCTGGTTGGTCTTTGTTTGATTCTTTCCTTCACCTTTGGAAAATCAATTAGAGGAATAGTTTTAAGTCATACCAAGACCTATCTTATCAAAGTAGGGTCTTTGTATCGAAAGAATCTTATCCAACTTTTCAGAACCATTTGAAAATCTTTTTTGATATATTAGAAATATCATTTTTCAAAAGATTATTTTCTTTGGAAACAGAATCGAGTTTTCTTTCAAGACCGGTAAAGTTGTTTTCTAACTTTTCAAACTTCTCTTTCCAAAGTTTTTCTGTTGCTTCAATGTAGAATTTTCCTTTTTCAATTCGGAGATCCTCTTAAGAGAAGTCTTTAGACTAAGACAAAGTTCATCAATATATTTCAAACTTTGACAGAATTCTTAGATTACTAACCTCGAGTTCACTGTCCGAAGTCCGTATCTGAATTAAGGTCGAGTCCGAATCGATTTTGCCATTAAACAGATATTGGCATAATCATCATCACTTTCTTCACATTCAGTATCACCTGTGTCTCGCTTTGAGTGCCTTCCCGTATTTTCGTCTTTCCTTTTCTCTTCTTTAACAGAGGACAGTTGGGTCGATGTGTCCCTTTTCTTGCATTCAAAGCAAGTCACTTCTTTGTTAGAGTCATCTTCCTCTCGTTGATTTGTTTTGAAACCTTTGTGAGCTTTGTTTCTTCCAGTTGAATTTTCTTCCTTTTCTCGTTCAACTTTCTGAATCTCTTTATCATGAGTGCCGTTCTTCATCATCTAGATCTTCTTTGTAATCTAGCATCAGAATAGTCATTAGACTTTAAGGCAATTGATTTCTTACCTTTGAATCTTCCTCTTCGTTGGTTTGCTCTACTTCATAAGATTGAAGAGTCCCAACCGGTTCGTCTACGAGAGTGGAGCAATCCTCTATGTCTCTCTTATTGAGGTTTTTATGTAATTCCGTCTTTAGAGAGTCCTCGTAGGAGTTTGTTGACCTTCATATGTCCTAAGATTGGATGTCCCCGATATTCAAGACCATTCACAATTTCAAGAAAGCGACTAAACATGTCGGTTATTAATTCTCCCGATCTCATCTTAAAGACTTCATATTGTCCCAAAAGAATATTGATCCTTGTCTCTTTCACTCGATCAGTCCCTTCATAGGTAATGTGAAGTCTATCCCAGACTTCTTTTGCTGTATCACAAGAAGATATTCTGTTATACTCAGTAGGGGATAAAGCACAATATAAGGAGTAAATGGCTTTAGCGTCAAGAGTCTGTCTCTTGGTGATTTCTTCTTGAGTCATTAGAATGCGATCAGCAACTTCTTTTCATCTCTCTGATTCTGATGCAGCAGCAGGAGTGATTCCTTTATCTACCACTTCTTATTCCAAAGGATTTTTCGATCTTAGGAATGCTTTCATCTTGTTTTTCCATATGCTGTAGTCTTTTCCATCAAAGTATGGAGGTTTGGTATTGCTTTGACCTTCAACCAACCCTGTAGGTAACATACTAGCCATAGATCTTTTACTCGAAGTAAAGACACTTCTTATAAACGAGTACACAAGCTCTGATACCAATTGTAAGGACTAGAATTAGCACCTAGAGGGGGGTGAATAGGTGACTAAAGCGATTTTAACAATTTAATCCGAATAAGAAATTAATGAATTAAAAACAACAATCGCTGCAAATGAAAGTAATGAAAGATAAAAGGATTAGGGAGAGAGAATCAAGACTCAGATTTATAGTGGTTCGGCTTATACCAAGCCTACGTCCACTCTCCCGCACGGACAGCCCTTCCGGCTGGATTTCACTAAGAATCAAAAAGAGTGTTTACAGGTCTCACGCTCTTGAGTCCACAATGTAGAACTCTACTACACTTCCTCAAGGTCTCACCACTCTATGGTCACTCTTTTGATTACATGTATTGCTCGAAGAATAAGATCACAAACATAACATGGAGATTCGAGACTTTGGAATTCTTCTATCCAGCACACTTCAACAACTCGAGCGTCTCTCTTTATACACTTCTTCATGCCTTCATTACCGTTGGCACCTTCCAAAGAAGTTCTTCCAATCAACCCGTTGGACAGAATCAATTTGGAGAGATCTCGAGCTCTTTAAGGTAAGTGGAGATAGCCCATCAATCCTGCTCGCCCATACAATCAGGATCTTGGTTTCCATAAGTAGAACTTTCCAAATAAGTTGTGAATCTTTAGAGAATCTATATAAATTCGGATACGAATATAAAATCTTGTAGTGCTGATTCCAGTCGAAAGATATTCCTTAACCATTGAGATAAAAACTATGTAGAATCATAATAGAAGTTTTTTATCTTGTCGGTCCGGAAACTGTCCATGAGAGTAGACTTTGAAACTTGAGTCTTGTTAGCGTCGGACTTTGATCTTCGGACTTTGCCAGTAGAGTACGCAAGTCTTCGACTAGGCGAGAGAAATGTTTTGTCAACTTCAAAATCTCAGAATTTATCTGCAAACATTATTTACTAGCTTCTTTTTCTTTAAGCAAACTTTTTTTACTTTTGTATTCGTATGTGTACATGAAAGTCATCGTTACATTAACAGAAACTCAATTTCACTTGAATTATACGCTATATGCATTGTCTTTTTTTTTGTCTTCAAATAAATTTTGAGGTCTAAACGGTACAGTAGGAAATTTTTTAATGAAGTACAATAACTAAACCAATCAAAATCTTTATTTGCAGGAAATAATGTTTGCCACTGTTGACAATCCCTCAAACGCAGTTGAATGGGCCATGGCCGAGATGATAAACCAACCCGAAATTCTCAAGACAGCGACGGAGGAATTGGACAGGGTCGTTGGTAAAGAGAGACTAGTCCAAGAATGTGACATCCCACATCTTAATTATATCAAAGCATGCATTCGAGAAGCCTTCAGGCTCCATCCAATCGTACCTTTCAACCCTCCACACATGGTCATGTCTAATGCCATTGTTGCTGGCTACTTTATCCCAAAGGGAAGTCACGTGCTATTGAGCCGTCTCGGCCTCGGACGAAATCCTAAGGTCTGGAACAAGCCGCTTGAGTTTAGGCCAGAGCGGCACTTTACTAGTGGCTTCACAGAAGTTCACCTCACAGAGCCGGACTTACGCTTCATTTCCTTCAGCACCGGGCGGCGTGGCTGTGTGGCTCCTAAGCTTGGGACTACAATGACCGTCATGCTTCTTGCGAGGATGGTTCAAGGGTTTGATTGGAAGGCACCACCTAATGTCACGAGCATCATTCTTGAGGAGTCCCTTGAGAATGTATCTCTTGCACATCCACTTCTTGCTTATGCCGGATTGCGTTTGCCATTACATCTCTATCCTTGAGAGTTCCTAGCTCTAGTATGAAATACAAGAAAGTTAATGGTTGCTAGCCTGTTATGTGCTCTAGTGATTTGAGTAGAATAATGAATATTTTCAATATATTACCCGCTCCTTTCCCACATAGATCATCCAATGTGAGGTTTTTAAGTTCGTTAACACCCTCAAAGTGCTCTTTGGAATATGAAATGATGAAGATAATACAGTGTTAAGCCTTACTAGCTAGTAAAGAGATAGTGTGATGATGCCAGTTCACGCCACACAAACAAAGAAGCCTCCGCCTTTTGATTTTAGACGGCCCTCCAGCGCCTAATTACAAAAGAAACCAGAGAAGGTTTTTTTA
Organism: Eucalyptus marginata; assembly: GCA_014182565.1. Lineage (NCBI taxonomy): Eukaryota > Viridiplantae > Streptophyta > Magnoliopsida > Myrtales > Myrtaceae > Eucalyptus > Eucalyptus marginata. The sequence goes on from CM024593.1 coordinate 3,578,627, forward strand.
TTCAGTGATCTATGCAATGTCGGAGAAAGAGCGCTCCCCCTTTCAAGGCAAGTCTCATTAACAATTTCTATGGGTTTCCAAACCTGCGCCCTCTAGTAGGATTTAGGATTTGAAGGATTCTGGGCCATATCCATGTCTTCGGTCCTAGATACTTAGTGGACAAAACCACTTATAGTATAATATGATGAATGGGCTTGTTTGGAGTCCATCCCAAAGGATGTGGGAACATGACTTACATGTGGTCATCATTTGATGCATCATTGAATTTGTGCCACATGAGTGCCATAACTTCGAAAAAAAAGACAAGTTAAGTGCCATAACTTTCAATTGATCACTTGAATGCCAAAATATTTTTTAAAATGTTCACTTAAGTAACTTGTTGTGTAAGTTTTAAAAATGTTATAGAACTCAAGTGAGCATCAAACATAAGTTATGACATTTAAATGATCGAAAAGTATGTATGACACTTAAGTAATGTATGACACGAAAGTAATGTTCAGGAGTATCCACAAAAATGGAAGATCAAAGCCACAACTTCCCCCCGGTCCTGCCCCGTGGCCCATTATTGGCTGTGTGCCCAAAATGCTGAGCCAAAAGCCAACATTCCGGTGGATACATTGCCTCATGAAGGAGATGGACACTGACATTACTTGTATTTGGCTCGGCAATGTTCACGTCATCCCCGTGACATGCCCTGGAATCGCCAGAATATTCCTCAAGAAGCATGATGCGACATTTTCATCAAGGCTTACTTCAATGGTGAGGGTTGGCCTTGCTAGATTTGAGGAGGGAAGCTCTTACTAGATCAAGTGAGGGGCTTGTCGTTGCCTCACTGGACCTCATTTGTGGAAGGTGATAAAGACCCTCGTTTAGGTGAGGCTAGCTTGCCCTACCATGGTTGATGGCCGGTCATTGGAAAAGGAAGAAGAAAGGCAAAAAATTAAAAAAAAATCAGGAAAAACAATTACAAAAAAATATTCATGTCAACACCAATAATGACACAAAGGTCGGTTAGTGTCTTCCGGCATCTATATTCAGTAATATCCGGTTAAAATTAGTCGAAAGAATTGAATTGGCACTAAATTAGCATCGGGTCAAAAGTTTTAGGATTAAATTAGCATTAATAAAAATTTTATGATTAAATTAACAAAATTCAATAAATTTAGGACTTTTTTTATGCTTTTTCCACACGATGGGGATTTGATTTTAAAGCATAGCTTGTCGAACTTGCGCTAGAGAGGTGTGAAAAGGAGAGGAGATGTAGGGCAAACGACAAAAGTAAGAGCGTTGTATTTGGCCGGTTGGGTTCATCGACTGGGCATGCCAAACACAATCGTCTTGGTCTTCATCTATCTCGCAATTACTGCAAAAATCTTCCAGCAAACACGTGACCCAGGATATCAAATTTGGTTTATATATCCCACCGAACATCCTGCATTAGAAAGCCGTGTTCGCAAGCCCGTGATCTTACATTGTTGGTCGCCCTATCTCTATATCACACAGGACGAATTCTTGGCTTCTAGCTTGATTGGCTACAAGTCCCACTAATGGTTCTTTTCTTGCCCTGGTTAGCATCATCACATGGAATTGCTTGTTCTTTGTTAGTTGCTTTTAATTCTTAAATCTCCAATTGGCACAACATGAGATGAGATTCATCTCGGGAAAAGTGCCAAAAAGTCTTAAATCTTTTGTCTTTGTGCCGATTTAGTCTTAAACCTTTTTACATTATGCCAATTCAGTCCTTTCCGACAAAAATTGGCCGGATTTTACTGACTAGACGTCGGCTGGCAGACGTGGCCTGATTGGTGCTGATGTGGACAACTTTTAATAATATTTTAATATTTTTGAATTTTATTTTTATTTATTTATTTTTGTCTTTTTTTTTTTTCTTCTCCTCTTCTTCCTCCGACCGGTCGCCGGACCTCGATGACCGGCCGAGGTGATGGCCGGCGAGGTCGAGGTTGACCTTGCCAACCATCTCGCCTAGTGGCCACGAGGGTGGCCTCGCACTGGGCGGCGAGGCTCACCCTCGAGGCCTGGGCGGCGAGGGAGAGCCTTGCCAGCTCGGCGCAAGGAGGCGGCCTCGAGCTGGCCTTGCGCCAAGCTGGCGGGGCTCGCCCTCGCCGCCTAGGCCTCACGCCGGGCGGGCGAGGCTTGACCCTCACGATCCGACGAGGGCGAGCCTTGCCCGCCCGACGCAAGGCTACCCTCGAGGCTTGGGCGGCGAGGCTCGCCCTCGCCGGATCGGCGAGGGTCGAGCCTCACCCATGGCCAGTGAGGGCGAGCCCGCCAGCTCGGTGCGAGGCTAGCTCGAGGTTGCCTCCTCGCGGCCACTAGTGAGGTGGCCGACGAGGTGAGGTCGACCTCGCCGGCCGTTCGCCGAGGTCCGGCGACCGGGCTGGTGGAAGAAGAGGAGAAGAAAAAAAGAAAAAGAAAAAAAAAAAAAAAAGAAAAAATTCTAAAATATTAAAATATTATTAAAAGTTGTCCACGTCAACGCCGATCAGGCCACGTTAGCCGGCCAACGTCTAGTTAGCAAAATCTGATCAAAATTAGCCGGAAAGGACTGAATTGGCACAACATAAAAAGGTTTAGGACTAAATTGGCACAAAAAAAATGTTTAGGACTAAATCGGCATAAAGACAAAAGATTTAGAACTTTTTTGGCACTTTTCCCGATTCATCTCTCCCAGGCTCCCACTCGCACACAAAATGTAGTCCGAATCCATCATCATCATTACTTGAGGTAATCTTGATTAGCAATTAATCTTGCTAATCCTTCGCATCTTTTAGGCTTTCGATGACCTGCTAAGCCTTCGAATGAGGAGAACCATGAATGACTTCTTGTGGTCACTCATGGCGAGTACATCTCAATTTGATTGTAACAATACTCCAACATTTGGCAAATTTCAAACCAATTATGGTACGCGTTTATTATTGCATTGCAAACCAGACACGTTTATATTGGATTGAACGGGCAAAAATTTACGAGGTTTGTTAGGAGAATTGTTTCCTATTACTCTAGACTAAACAATGACCAAGACCATGAAAGACATGTCCAAAAAAGAAATAATTAACATAGACTTGAGTAAATTAATGACAATTTGGTCAATTTTAATGGAAAATAGATCCAAATCCTTTGCTATATGACGAGCACCATGACTTGCCTATTTATAGGTGACTATCCCTCCCAAGAAGAAACAAGAAAATGCTTAGATCCTCTGAACCCTAGCTTCTCTACTTTCCGAACAAACAAAATGTTCTCCACCATTTCTGTAGCCCTTCTCTTCATAGTGCCGATCCTTTTTCTCGTACACATGACAAAATTTAAGTTCAGTACTATCCACAAAAATGGAAGATCGGTGCCACAACTTCCCCCCGGTCCTGCCCCGTGGCCCATCATTGGCTGTGTGCCCGAAATGCTGAGCCAAAAGTCAACATTCCGGTGGATACATCGCCTCATGAAGGAGATGGACACTGACATTACATGTATTCGGCTGGGCAATGTTCACGCCATTCCCGTGACATGCCCCAAAATTGCTAGAGAATTTCTCAAGAAGCACGATGCAACATTTTCGTCGAGGCCTACTTCGATGGCGACAAGAAAATGTAGTGGCGGATTCCTCACGACCATCCTAAGTCCTTATGGCGACCAATGGACGAAAATGAGGAGAGTTCTAGTTTCGGAAATTATTTCCCCCGTGAGACATCATTGTCTCACGGATAAAAGAACCGAGGAAGCGGACAACTTGGTCAAGTACATTTACAATCAAAGCAAAAGCTCGAGCAGAATTGTAAATGTGAGGACCGCCACCAGACAATATACTGGAAACGTGATCAGGAAATTAATGTTTAGTAAAAGATACTTCGGAGAGGAAAGGGCAGACGGGGGACCAACCATTGCTGAGGAAGAACACGTCGAAGCGATATTTACTATACTGAAGTATGTATATGCATTTTGCATATCTGACTATTTTCCTTGGTTGGCACGCCTTGATTTAGATGGTCATGAGAAGTTTGTTAAAGAGGCTATCAGAACCGTAAACAACTATCATGACCCCATAATTGACGCAAGGATCGGAAAATGGAGGAGGTTCGGCAATTCGAACGAGGAGTCTGCCAGCGATGATCCTCATGATTTGCTCGATGTTCTAGTCACTCGCAAAGATTCAGAGGGAAAGCCACTACTTGCACCTGAAGAAATCAAAGCACAAGTAACGGTAAGATGCAGACATGCATATACTAGCTTCTAAACGGACTTTTTTTTTTTTACTTTTGTATTCGTATGTGTAATGAATCTCTATAGTATACTTTAATACTTCGTCAAAATGTTGTCTTTACATTAAATAACCTCAATTTCACTTGAATATCCTCTATGCATTGTCTTTTTTTGTCTTCAAATAAATTTTGAGGGTCTAAACGAAACATAGGAAATTTGTGGATGAACTACAAGAACATAACCAATCAAAATCTGTATTTGCAGGAAATAATGTTCGCCACTGTTGACAATCCCTCAAACGACGTTGAATGGGCCATGGCCGAGATGATTAACCAACCCGAAATCCTCAAGACAGCGACGGAGGAATTGGACAGGGTCGTTGGTAAAGAGAGATTTGTCCAGGAATGTGACATCCCACATCTTAATTATATCAAAGCATGCATTCGAGAAGCCTTCAGGCTCCATCCAATCGCACCTTTCAACCCTCCACACATGGCCATGTTTGATGCCATTGTCGCTGGCTACTTCATCCCAAAGGGAAGTCACGTGCTATTGAGCCGTTTCGGCCTTGGGCGAAACCCTAAGGTCTGGAACAAGCCGCTCGAGTTTAGGCCAGAGCGGCACTTTACTAGTGATTGCATTGAAGTTCCTCTCACAGAGCCGAACTTACGCTTCATTTCCTTCAGCACAGGGCGGCGCAGCTGTGTGGCTCCGATGCTTGGGACTGCAATGACTGTCATGCTTCTCGCTAGGATGGTTCAAGGGTTTAATTGGATGGCACCGCCTAATGTCGCAAGTATCAATCTTGATGATTCCTTTGAGGATCCGTTTCTTGCTGATCCGCTCGTTGCTCATGCGGAGCCACGTTTGCCATTGCATCTCTATCCTTGAGTATTACTTGCAAGAAAGTGAAAGTTAAACGTTGCTTAGCCTGTTGTATGCTCTAGTGCTTTGAGTGGAATAATGAATAATTTCTATTTATTATTTGCTCCTTTCCCCCAAAGATCAACCAATATGAGGTTTTTCTGTTCACTGATACCCTCAAAGTGCACTTTAGAATATCAAATGATGAAGATAATGCAGCTTTAAGCATTACTAGCCAGTAAAGAGATAGTGTGATGATGCCCAGTTTACACCACAGAAACAAAGAAGCCCCCACCTTTCGACCTTAGCCGGTCCCCCATCGCTTAATTACAAAAGAAACCAAAGGAGGGTTTTTTTTTTTTTTTTTTTGGGCTGTGATCTATGCAATGTAGGAGAAAGAGCACTACACCATTCGAGGCAAGTCTCATTAACAATTTGTATGGGTTTTTAAACCTGCGCCCTCAAGTAGGATTTGAAGGATTCTACGCCATATCCTTCTCTAGGGTCCTAGATACTTAGTGGGTAACAGCACTTTCAATATGATGTAAAGAATGAGTTTATTTGGAGTCCATCCTTGTTGACATCTAAATTTATCCAACCGTGGAGATTTGGGGCTCCCAATCGTGGCGAGTCTCGTTTCTTAACCAAAAAATCATTTTAGGGTTCTTAGTATCTCAATTTGCATAGGTGTATTAGCTTAGCATAAGCATATGTTATTAGGCCTTTAGATTTCAAATTTTCATAAGAATTATCAAAGCTTAACCTTTATATGAAAACAAAGAATTTAACCTTTGATAAAAAAAATAAAAATAGATTAATTAGTTTCCAATTCGCTAGACATTTGATTTAGGGATAATGAAATTTAGAAACCTCGGGTCCGATAGAAGAAATTTCGATCCGTGGAGCCTTTGGACAGATCAATCATTTAGAACATGACACTTGGCATCACCCCGATTCGTCTATCGAGGCTTACACTTCTCAAGATCGTGCCAAGTGACGCGATGATGGAAAGCCTCGACAAAAAACTAGGGTTTTTATTCTGTTGAAAAGGAGAGCACAAGGCTGGCAGCTCCATGAGGACAAACGGAAAAAGACTTTCAGGGGGGACTCGAACGCACAAGAAAATAAAAATTTGGGTGCTCTGTTTCTTTTCTCCTTCGCTTCTTCATCATGTCCATCGTGACACCTCCATCTCCACCGACCATCTTCATCTGTCATAAAAGACCTCGTTTTTAGACGCACAGAGGGGGACGACTTTCACGAAGGAGAGAAACTCCAAGAAGAGATATTTATTTTCCTTTCCAGAGAGACACTATTTTCTTCTCCATTCCTCTTAGCTCGACGTCACGGTCGACCGTGCTCCTGCGTCCATCTCCACCGACCGGCCGCCTCCACCGTCGCAGTCCGACGACTTCCTGCCGGTGTCCTCACCCTCACGATCTCCTCTCTCCCAGTGAGTTTCTTTTTGGATCGAACCCTTTTCCCCCGAGGATCTCAGCTCGGGGACATCGCGACGTAGTCAGCCATAGCTCCACTCATCTCGAGCTCCGCCCTCTAGCTATCGTCTCCAAGCCGAGTAGGGATTTCCATGGCTGAAACTCATTCCCACGGAACCTTTTTGCTCTGGTCCAACTGAGTCGATTCGTCTGATGTTGAGCATTTCCCGGTGTTTGCTCGGGTCTAGGTCTGGGTTCGAGTCCTAAGAAATAGTCAGCGTCTTCCCGTAGCTCTGTGCTCACCTTGTGTTTGATGAAAATCCCGAGCCAAATTCGCATGTGCGTGTAGATGGTTTTTTTTTTTTCCGAGTATAAACAAATCTGGGTTACGCGTAAGAAAGATCCCATCGTTTTTCGAGTTTGATTTCAGTCGAATTTCTTTGTTGCCGAAACTAAATCTAAACCCGCGTCCTTATTGTTCTTTGTTATTGCTTTGTTCTGGCGCCTTTGTTGCCAAAACTAAATCTAAACCCGCGTCCTTGATGTTCTTTGTTATTGCTTTGTTTTGGCATTTTTTTGTGACTGTCGATGGTGATCACCAGTGAATCATGTTCCGGAGTTCTGTGGTGGTCATTGATAAGTTGCATCATTTATAGTAAACTCTTGTTTAAGCTTCGTTTGTTTTGAGATTGTCCTGTGGGAAGTGAAAGTTTCTGGGTTGCTGTGGTCGCTGGGAAAAGACGACAGGAGCAAGAAAGGGCTAAAAAGGGAAATGGGAAAAAGAGAAATAAAATAAGTCATTCCAATACTTGGATGTTTACTTATAACAGTGTCTTGCAATAATTTTTTTTTTTTTTATTGCTATCCTAGAGTAGGTTAGGATTAGTTTAGACTTCGATCAAAATGAACCCTACAAAAACATTTGCATGATCATTTAGCAACTTTTGATGTCTTTGGGACTATAATTGGCAATCAAGAACATGTGACCACTTAAGTAACAGCCTTCCAAGTTAGAGATATCAAAAGGATGCTGATATACATTAGTGTAATCAAGTTCCCGATCCTATAATCTCTAATTGCATGAGAATCGAAATGATACTACGACATCTCGATTGGTTTCTAGTTGACCTCAATGGCTAATGGAGACTCCTAGAAATATTTAGGTTGGTAAGAATTAAAAATGAAATCCAATGTTGCGCGAGGTATGGACTTTTTGGGAGGGACCATGCCTAATCAAGGGCCATTGGCCTGAATTAGACAATATCCTAGACTTATGTTTTTCTTTTCTTTCGGACAGAAAAGGTAGGTTGCGACAATACTAAAGGGTGTGGAATAACCACAAAAATCTCCACCTTGCACATCAAGCTTAGGTCAAATCATAACAACCCTCTCTGAGTGATTTTAGGTCTAGACTTGTCGGTAAGCTGAGTTCTGATACTAGTATTGGGTGGTTTTTAGTCTTTTTCACTTCTAAAACTAGCTAAAAGAATGATGTTTCTCTCATACTTATAAACTAACCACTAGTCATTCCTATAATCTATATAGGATAACCTCAACAGTTCCCATCTCTGATAACACTTGTGCTGTCATCACTTGATGGACTTTTGAACTTGCTTCACGTCCCCACCTCGCCCACATCAATCTCACCCAAACCCAACCTCTGTGTAGACTGCACAACAGCCTCCCCACCTGACACGTCAAGACTTCCATTCTAAATATTTATATATGACCTTGTAAGTTAAAGTCATATTCTCTTTAAACTCCTTACGTGTCATTTCGTCTTATCTTTGTGATTACCATGTGATATTACACATGTGATGTCGCATTTTTTTTCATACTTTCGAATGGCATGTGGAGATAGAGAGAGATTACTAGTTTCCTCAATTTTCGATCATTTTTTTCTTCTCCTTCTCTAACATCACCACTACTCTGAAACCCTTTCAGCATATACATACCTTTGGAAAGACAAGAAAGATCTAATTTTGGGTTTTTTTTTTTTTTTTTTCTTTTTCTACGTGGATAATTTGACTATTTGTACTGATTGTTGATGCTAGAGATTTGGTGGCTCTGACTTCCCCTCTAATTACAGCGATGTAGACATTGATGATCTTCTATTGGAGTTATCTCACATCAAATGTGAAAGGGGCTAGTAGTCAATTTATGGTTGTGAAAGAAAATCTCAACCTTTAAGCTAACTTTTGAGTGAGAGAAATTTAAGACTACCTAATATTTGTACTATAGCCCAAATTACTAATAAGTATGGACCAAATAATCACTTTGCCTAGATATAGGTTGTTTCTACTTCAAGCGGCCTGATGTGTGAGAGAGAAATCATTAGAGTTATCTCACATCAATTTTGGAATGGAGTAATAGTCGGTTCATTAGTGTGAGGGAAAGTCTCAACTTTTGAATTAGCTTTTAGAGTGAGAAAAGGCCAAGACCATTCGACAAAATCAAAATTAGGTGGTGAGCTTGGGTTAAGATTTGTGTAAAGGAGGTGATTGGTCGTCTTAGAGGTCTAAAATCAACGTCATCATTAAAGCCGGAAAATACCTCGTAAAAACAATTGTTTTAAAGGCTTGAGGTTCTTCGTCTAAAGGATATTGCGTTCTATAGGCTTTTGTTGACTGAACTTCCTCTTGACCTCTCGTTAGGACAATCCAATGTGTATTTTACCCGTTTGCAAGTTTTTTGTTCCAAAAGGTAATCAAAGTATGCTATAAAACATGGTCCCTGTGGTAATGGCACATGCAGAATATCTATTCACCAAGATTCCGACTTGGAAACTATTTAATCATCGAGTTGGACGCAAACCAAATAATTCAAGATTCCAATTTGGAAAGTATTCAAGTAACAAGCCATCTATTTGGTATGCCAAATTTAATTCACTTGCTACTCATCTATGTTATGATTATAACAAATTTCTATGACTTAGTCAAATTGAGCATATATTGGGAGGTGCCGCTAATTGTAAAACAACAGCATGTGTGCCCTTAACATATAGCAAACATAAGATAAAGATGAATTTATTTGGAGGCACTTTTTTGTTAAAAAATTAAATATTTCATTAAGGTAAGGAAATATAGTAGGGCTTGATAAATGGGCTTTAGTACATAAAACCTCCCAAAGGGTTTGGGGAGGAGACAAGGCCCTATTTAGAGGTAAAGTGTTTCTCTTATAGGTTTTGACAACCCAATCTACTACTCAATTGGCCTCTCTAAAATGATGGGCTACCTAGATATTTAAGAAGGAAAGTAACAAATCCTTGTATTTCATGATAAGAGTCTGAGCTTCCCGAGTGAATTGATCTAGACTCCTTAAAGCATTGATCGAGTCTAAGTTGTCAAACTCAAGTAAAAATACTTTGTTGATATCTAAATTTTGGTGTATTCTTGATTTGCATATTAGGAGTATTTTCATAATAAATATATTCACATAAATCGCACTCAAGTTGGTCCAGTTATGAATTACAATTGGCCCAAATGTGTTTCACTTCTCAAGGAGAGTATTGTATAGCCCATTCACGCATGAATTCAAGGGAATATACTCTTGGCCATGAATTCAATAACGCCGGTGACCTTCTGCACCAGTTGTTCGAGCGAATTCACAAAGGATTCGTGCTCCGGCGACACGTTCTATATCCTTTCACAAAACTCCACCACCGTACCCAATAATTTTCCAATGGCGGTACATTAACCTTGACACCACCAGCTTCCTGTCATGCCTCCACCTCACTTGTTAAGTTAGATCAAAACCTATTTCAAGATGAGATTGAGGTAGGCACTTTGGGTTATTTAATTATAGTATATAGTTGAATTGCATGTTTATTAGAGATAAACCTTAGGTTATTTTAATCTTATTGCATCTATCAAGGCATATTAGGCCTCTGAACCTTTGGGCACTAAAGGTCAAACCTTAATATTGTCTCGCATGACTTGTTACAATTGATTTGAAATAACAAGTTATCAATGAAAAATTGGACTTTAAATATCATGTGTGTTTCATTGCATCTGAATATTATCAATCGTCATTGCACGTCACTTACAATGTTTAGGGCGTGCATGATTAGTCTCATAATTGTTGGGGTGACATCCAGATTTTCGGGTTCTGATTTCGATTAGATAAATTGGGCATTTCATCGACGTGACTACAGTGTTTTTCTCTGAGTTGGCCACTCATGAGATAACTAGACTAGCTGGGTAAGCTATTAAGGACTTTAAGGCAAATAGACTTGAGAATTCAACCAAGAATCGACTTATCGACCGTGACTATTTTTAGAGGCCATTGCGGCACAGTGTAAAATCAATTTGAAATTAGAGATAGGTTGGTTCGACAGAGAGGTGTGGCTAATCATGGGTGACACCACTAAATTAGAAAATTCTCGTCGACTAGCACTAGACTGAATTTCTTATTATTTTGGTACCCTGTGTCCCTATTTGAGTCCTCGGGATTTTCACGACAACCGAGAATCACCAATGGGTCGAGTGGGTTCATCGTGGCTTGAAGAAAATCGACCATGAGTTATTTGTCCTAAAAAAGTTATGAAAACTACTCGGTAGCTTAGGTCACGCTAAAAACGCGCCCGAGTGAAATTAACCGCCAATCTAAGTCCGATTTCAGAAATTGAAGATTCTGTCATGTCACAATAAATTTTAGGAATGTCGACTCAGTCTCAGAAGATTTTTCTGACAATCGAGACTTTTTGGGAAAAAGTTGAGTTAGGGCCGTTTTTTATCGGAATTTGCAGAGGACCGTTTTTATTGTGAAATTGGGATACAAGTGGGTTATATTGGAGAGGAAGAAATCTAGTTCGACCAAAAACTCGACAGTTGAATTTTCAAAGGCCGGATTAAATTGTTTGAAGAAGGATTGGGGTCTAATTTGTGCCATTTTGCCTACAAATTCGTATGCCACACATACCCCACACCTTGGCCTACCTAAATGCTTCTAGAAGGGGGCATAATTGTCAAAAAAGGGTGGGTGGATGACAGCTGGGTGTGGCCCACGTGTGGATGACCTAAGAGAGAGAGAGTGAGAGAGGAAAAGGGGAAAGCGGTTTCTTCTTCCTCCCCTCTCTCTTCCGTTGACTCTCTCTCCCCCATCTCCCTCTTCGGTTTGCTCGACTCCATGGAAGCCGAAGACCAACAGAAGCAGTAGCCATCGTCGTTCGGATCGGAGCTGCCATCGTCGTCGCGCCGGAGCTACCGTCGCACGCCGTCGCACGCCGTCACAGCCCACGACACCGCCGTCGCTGCTTCGCCCAACCTGCGCGTACCTCCGCCTCTCTCCTCTGTTCCCTTGCGGTTTGACGCCCTTGCAAGTTGAAGACTGGCGGAACTAGTTTGCCGTTGAGGCCTCACCTTCGCACGCTGCAGCCGGAGTCGCCACCGTTGCATGCCGACGCCTTGCCGCTGCTCCGCGCGTCACCATCTCCATCTCGCCGGCCCCTCTATTCCAACGACCAGTTCAGATCTGGTGGAGCTCCGCCGGAGCCATTCAGCTCACCTTCGGTCACCGTGAAGCCCCACCTAGGTCTGGTTCAGCCCCTCCGTCCATCTAGGTCCGTTGTCGCCTCAACCCGAGCTCGGATCTGCCCTCAACTAGCAGCGAGCAGAGAGGAGAAAAATGGGTATGGCAACAGCTTCGTGGCCCGTTTTGGCCGGCTTCCTGACCCCGGATGCTTGGCCCGCCTTGAGAAAAGTCGATCCTCGCGTCGATCCCGTCGTTTTGAGTGAGTTTTGCTCACTAATGCCTTCTTAGTTTGCTAATTATACTTAAAGGTTGATTAGTGCTAGTTAAGCGTAATTAGGTGGTTAGATTAGAATGGATTAGCGATTATTAGTTAATTGCATTGTATATTAGTTAGGTGGTTAGTGTACTTAGATAGAGAATTACCTATAGTATTTATTGGATGCTTCTTGGGATTTTTCCCGACCCTTATCGGGTGTTAATTAGGCAATTTGGGCCTAAGTGGAATTTTTAGGAATTAAATATTAATTTTCGAAATTAATTTAATTATTTATTTATTTTCCAGAAATTCAACCGGGATGGCCAGTTACCGGAATTTCGTGCTGATGATCGTGGTGCAGTCGGTTTATTTAATTGAGCTTTATATTGCGCTAAATTGAAATTATTGTATTCATTTATTTAATTTTCGAAATTAATTATTTAATTATTTATTTTCCGAAAATTCAACCGGGATGGTAGGTGACCAAAATTTCGTGCTGATTGTCATGGAGCAGTCCCTTTATCTATTTCAGCTTTAATTCGTGTCGGATTGATATAATGGTGCATTTTTAAGTTATGTTCTTAAATAATGCAATTTTGGCTATGTAATTGAGAATTGGTCGGGTATCGGTTGTCAGTATCGAAAGTGAGTTGGTAAATCATCTGGAGAATGCACATGGCCCGGTGAATTGGAATGTCACTTGGGAAGGACACGTGGCTCGATGAGTGGATATGTCATCTTGGCGAAAAGGTAGCCTTAGAGAATGCACGTGGCTCGGAGACTCGGTATGTCTTCCTGGAGAATGCACGTGGCTTAGTGACAGAGTATGGCATCGTAAAAAGGGTTAGGTGGGACCATAAAGCCATTGAATCTTGAAAGGGTCGGGTGGGACCATAAAGCCATTGAATCTTAAGAGGGTGGGGTGGGACCATAAAGCCATTGAATCTTGGAAGAGTCGGGTGGGACCATAAAGCCATTGAATCTTGGAAGGTCGGGTGGGACCATAAAGCCATTGAATCTTGGGAGGGTCGGGTGGGACCGTAAAGCCACTAAATCTAAGAAAGTTGCTTGGTGGGACCGTGATTACCACCTAAGATAAGTTGTGTCCTAAGGACCGTGATTCATAATTGGGAATTGAGTTGAAATAGTTGAAATGACCAAAAATTGTCTTGATGATATGTAATCGACTAGGTTGATTGATTCTTGCTTTGATTTGATGTTGTGAATTAATTGATTGAATGGAAATGACCGTGAGTGGTCTTGTTGGCGTGTAATCGACTAGGTCGATTTGATCGATGCTTCAATCAGTGATGTGATTGTTTGGATGCCTATTTGATCTGTGCTAATATGCAGGTGGAATCTGAGGCTAAGGTAAGTCCTCTAACTCGTGTTGTGCATAGGCAGCCTTAAAGTGTATTAGTTTACTAATCGGGTCTTAGGGGGTGGAACTTGCTGAGACATAGTCTCATCCCGGTTGTGGGACATCATTTCAAGACCTTGATAAAGAACTTGAGGAGAAAGAACCCGAAGAGGAGTATCTGGAGGAGAACCCCGAGGATGATCTAGAGTAGGATCCGGATGAGAACTGAGACTCCACTCCTATCTGATGACTGTTGCTGTAGAACCTGTTTGAGTAGAAACCAACCTTTTTAGCATGGCTTGTATATGTACATGTATGACTGAGTCGTTATAGATGTACATAAGGGTGTGGTTTTCAGGTTCAAGTTTCTAGTCCTACTTGTATATCTCATTGCTTTATTGTCGGGGATTTTATAACTGCTTCCGCATGTGCTATTAAAAAGAAAAGGGTCGGCGATATGTAGTCCTGAGATATCACATTTTTAATATCAACCAAGGTAAGGGATGTGTGCATGCCTGAGGATCGGGGCGTGACAGTTGGGCTATCAATACAACTTGGGGGTCGAATAGATTGTGTAATAATATAATAATACTTTCTCAATATATCAATTAATCACCACTCAAGATAAGGATAGACGTAAGAAAGTGTTTGTGTGATGCTAATAAGTAATTAGATTGAGATACAAAAATCAACACAGAGTGGTTTAGCCATATACACAAGCCTACGTCCAATCTCAAACTAAAAGCCTAAAAAGTGGCTATATTCCACTAGTAATCACTAGAGCAAGTTACAACTAGCTAGTAGTGTATCTTTCACTCAATATATCACACCATCAAGACACATGCACTACACTTATACTTGTACACTTGACTATCAACTTAATGCTGAACCGATACAGAAAAAGACATTGAACAAGATCAAAGAAAATTTCTAACTTAGTTCGTACATGCTATATTCAGTATTTTTCTTGTGTCGGCGTTGCTACTCCTTATACACTAGAGTTTTCAGATTATTTGTTGGAGACCTTCAAGGATGCCCAGCTAGTTGTTTAAGAGTCATTGGAGATTTTGACAATATCGGAACTATTCTTGTAGTAATTTCCTCTGACTTTTGTAGGTTTTCTAAAATAGAGTATGATGCTCTATCCTAAGTAGAAAAACAGCCCCATACTCCCAACAATCTCCAACTTTAAGTTCAGCGCCATTATACTCAAAACATTATTTTGTCTAATTATAAAACCCCCAACTTTTACTTTTGTCCCAAATCTGCCACCGTTAACTTTTTGTCCAAAATGGTTATTATTAAACCTGCGTAGCATTTTGACATTATTAATGAAATTTACCTCAACAAACTAACATGGAAAAATCTTCTACAAAACAACGCCTTCTTGGATGAGCAAATAGGGTTCGACTTTTCAATTGCTCTCACTCTTAATATCATCTCGTCTCCCTTCCATCTCACTTGGATCCTCCGTAGCGTTCACTCCTTCATCTCTTGCACTCAGAGCCCTCTATCTCTTATGCTCCTAGGCTCAAGATGCTCAAGCATCTTGTGCTTGAAGGTTAGGTCTCATTATGTCTAATTACCTTCTTTTTTTTTTATTAATTTCTTAATTTTCATGAATTAATTTTTTCATTAATTTACTCGTAGTTTGCTCATTGGAAATAGAAGTATCACTACGTTGAATCAAAGCAATGGTGAGCATATTCAATTTTTAACCATTTGTTCGGGTTTTCAATTTATTATTGTGTTTTTTAACAAAATGAAATAGATGGTGATGATACTTCATAGGAATGGAGTGATGAAGAACTAAGAATATTACACGAAGACAGATTTTTTTATACCGAAGCTCTAAGTGGCCCTGACGATGATAATTTTGAAGAAACTAGTGTCATAACTAGGTGAATGGTTAATAGGTATGATACTATGTGTGACCATGCCAAGAAAATGTTTAATCTAGCCGTGAGATTTGAATCTCATAAATAGGTCAAAAAGTCTGTGAACAAAAATATGTTGAACTAATGGATAAGAAAACTTTTATCATATATAGAGTTGGAGACCCATATAATTGTAATTGAAGGCTAACCAATAAGCAAGGCATGACTTGCTCATGAGTACATGCTTAAGATTAATGATAGGCTCACTAACTCAGCTGCAGATGTCACACCCCAACTCGCTTTGGGCTCGTGACAACCCGCGCCATTGCTTTTTCACTTAGCTCATTTGCTTGCAACGTCCTAGCACGTGTCGTTAACCCATTCGTTTTATCTTTTGATTATACACAAGTAGAAGCAAAATAAACATCTCCCAACCATTAACAAACAATAAGGATAGTATAAGGCATACATCATAACCCACTTATATATATGCTTCTACCATTAAACATAATCTTTCCTTACATCAAAAGCTTAGCCATTTACATGTCCGCGTAGCAGATTCCTTTATACTTGTCCAAGTCTCGGGGTTGGGGTTAACCTAGCATCTCTATTCTATGAGGGCGATCTTACAAAGTGGTATCCCTACACGTCTAGTAAACGTCCATCTCAGAGTACTTTGTCTCGGGCTCGAATAGTCATGATTAGGGCCTAAAAAAGTTAAACAACGAGGAGTGAGATAAACTCAGTGAGCGAACTCCCTAAACCTCACGTAGGGAAGCCATCCCTCTTGGAAACGCCCTAAACATGCAAGTTATTTATCAATGGCAGATCAATAGCGAAGCATCTCGTGCCTTGCCCTAACTATAAACAGGAATGATCATCTTACCTTCTTAAGCCATCATAACAAAGCACGTAAGCAATTTTTATAACACTTTCCATTTTCGTGAGTCAAACATAAGAACGTGCAACATATTATAATCATGCACCCATGTTATATAATAATTCAAAATTGTTCATATATTGATCTTAGGTCACACGTTTGCTAACTATAGTATTACTTCTCAAAATATGTATTCATGCACTCATGCACTTTACACACGTGGCGTCTCGAGAATCGCATGACATTCCATATTACCATGCAACCCTCGAGACCATGCTTTTAGATTATTACGGTTGCTTAGGGCCCAAGATCAATCCAAAGGTTCACGGTCATTTGGCATAACCAGGCATCGTCTCGCCCCATCGAGCATAGCATCATCCCACGTAAACGCATCAAAACGGCATTCTTGTAAGGAGTTTTATTTTGAAATCCATCTGCAAACAGCATTCCGTTGACTTAGGGGCATTTGAACTAAATCGGACATCGTCCTGTGTAAAACGCATCAGGATGAGTTCACACCTCGCATAAAATGCATCAAGGTCTTTATATGATCACATGAACACCTCATCACTCATGCTCATTGTTATTTTTCTCATTTGCCAAGTATGAATGTCTCAATGGCGTGCCAAACGGAGTGTGTCTCATAACCTATTGGAAGTACATCAATAAAATATGCCGAGCACCAAACGAGAGTTCGTCGTTTGACATATTATGTTGAGCACCGGCCTTAATCCAATTCAGATCTGAAATGATACGCTTCAATATTACATCGAGACCAAGAAAGGAATGATCCGCTGTGACATGATAAGCGACCTAGTACCAGACTTAGCTCGGGAATGATACGTCTTAGTGTCACACCGAGACTAAGAAAGGACCGGCCTGTCGTGACATGATCACCAATCTAGTACTGGACTTCGTTTGGGAATGATATGTCTCAATATTGCCAATCCCAAGAGAGAGAGAGACTTGACCTGACGTGCTTCCTTGCACGTTCAAGAACCATTGTAAAATCTTAGATTTTCAATTTTGTTTTCTATTGAATAAATCGGGCATTTCATTGACGTGCCTATAGGGCTGTTCTCAGAGCTGATCACTCTCGAGATAACTAGACTATATGGGGAAGCCATTAAGGATTTTAAAGCAATTAGACTTGAGAATTCGACCAGAAATCGGTTGCTCGACTGTGCTCATGTGCTAAGATCATTATGGCACCGATATAAATCGATTAGAGATCAGAGATAGGTCGGTTCGATTGAGATGTGTGGTTAAACGTGGGTGATCCCACTAAATTGCAAAATTCTCATCGATCGGCACTAGTTTGATTTTTCTATCGTTTTGGTACCCTATGTCCGTATTTGAATCCTCGAGATTTTCATGACAAATGAGAGTCGCCAATGTGTCGAGTGGGTACATTGAGGCTTGAAGAAAATTGACCACGGGTCATTTGCACTGAAAATTTTTGAAAGTTATCCGGTAGCCTAGGTCACGCTAAAATCGAGCCGAATTGAAATTAACCGCGAATTTGGGTCCGATTTTAGAAATTGAAAGTTCCGTCATGTCACAATTAATTCTAGGAGCGTCGACTCAATCTTAGAAGATTTTTGCAAACCGAGACTTTTTGGGAAAAAGTCGTACTATGGCCGTTTTTGTCCAGAAAATGTTGGGGATCGTTTTTTATCGCAAAATTGGGAAGTAAGTGGGATCAATTGGTGATGAAAAATACCAACTGGATTGTTGAGGTGTCGGGTGATTTTATCAAGGCCGGTTTGTGTTGATTCAAGGAAGAATTTATGGCCAATTGAGAGGAAACCAAAGGAAATTCGTAACCCCCCCTATGCCTATGGTTTTGGACCAATTCAAGAGTCCTAAGATGAGCATTGGTGGCTTAATGGAGGCCAAGGAGGAGCTAGTGGTTGAGGATGGGTCAAGGGGACAATTGAAGAGAAAATTGTGACCAAGGTGATCCCCTCTTGCAGTAGCCTTCTCCTTCCTCAATCCACTTGCTATCTCCATTGTTGAGGGTGCTTAGAAGCTTGAGAAAACTAGAGAAGTAAGCCCCCTTGCCGTTCGACCAAGCCGCACGCCCACCAAACCGTTTTCCTCCTCTGTTTTCCTTTATTCTAGTTTCTGCTCCAGCTGACCTTTCACCAAAGATCTGAGTTAAAAGTGGTCTTCTAGGACAAATTAGCCAACTATCCACCCATCACCGTGACCAGCACATCCAAACCATTCCAAAGAGCCCGACCTCGCCCCAAATGGAGTCGTTGTACGGCCGCCATAAGCCTCCGATCGCTGGTCCATCGGTCCGCCCGCTGGTCCACCTGTTTCGCGTTTTTCTTCATTTTTCTCCCTTTCCAGCCCTTCCTTTGCCCATCCCAACCTCCAACAAGACCCCTTAGACCCCCAGGAGCCACCAGTTGTCGACTACCCGCTCGTCGGAGCTTCGATCAACCCATTTCATCGCCATTCAGCCTTGGTTGTCCTCTATCCAGCAAGAGCAGAAGCATGAACCAAACCAGTAGAGGGTTTCCAACACTATTTAGGCCATTTTGGTGCTTACTCGGCCTCAAAAGCTAGGCCCGCTTTGGAGAGGATCCTCCCCCGTCGCGTCCCTGTCAATTTGCACCAATTGACTTGCCGAACAAGTGAGTTTAACTCACTAATCCTCGCTTAGTAGGTTAATTATGCTTAGGGGTTGATTAATTTAGACTAAGATAGATTAGATTAGATTAGTGAATTTAATTATTTGCCAATGCATGTTAGGTGGTTAGTTAGCGCAAGTAGCGAGGAAATAGACTCTAGTATTTATTTAACGAGTCTCGAAAATTTTCCGCGCTCGTCTTGGCTTCTAATTAGGCTATAACGGGCCTAAGTTGGATTTATTGCATTTATATATTATTTTTCGTAATTATTTAATTAAATATTTATTTTTCAGAAATTAAACCGGGATGGGCGGTGACCGGAATTTCGTATTGATTGTAGTAGTACTCTTTGTTTATTTAATAGAGTACCTGATTGTGCAAATTGAGTGCAATTAGTGTTTGTGGGTATTTATCCCAAAAATTGGATAATTTTGGTAATTGAGTGGAAATTTACCGAGCATCGGTCTGCAGCGCCAAAAATCTATTTTGGAACTGTTGAAAATAGTGGGAGATTCAAAAGTGAAAACCTTGTATTTTGGCTAAGGGCGGCCCGTATACCCATACACGTGTATTTTTATTTGGTATGATAAAAATGGTAAATGAAATTGTATGGTTTGGGATGGTATACTATATCAGCCTATGGGCGATATGTCAGCTTAGATTAAGAGCAGTATACCGGTATACTATATCATCCTACGAGCTCTGATATGTTAGCTTAACGAGAGCAGTATAACTTATCAGCTTAGCGAGAGCAATATTATCAGCTTAGAGAGAGCATTATTAGTGTGCTATATCAGCCAACTGGCGATATGTCAGCTTAGCGAGAGCAGTACACTATTTATTAGCTTAGAGAGAGCATTATTAGTGTGCTATATCAGCCTACGGGCGATATGTCAGCTTAGCGAGAGCAGTACACTATTTATTAGCTTAGAGAGAGCATTATTAGTGTGTTATATCAGCCTATGGGCGATATGTCAACTTAGCGAGAGCAATACACTATTTATCAGTTTAGCGCGAGCTAAACTATCTATTTATCAGGTTAGAGTGAGCAGTTCTAATACGAGTGGACTTATAGATAGTATTAAATGGGCCAACCAAGAGATGGTCGTGATGACATGTAATCGACTGGATCGATTGATCGATGATTCGATCTGATTTGATTGGATGTTGTAATTGTCAGTATTTATGAATTGAACTGACTTGCAGAAAGGAACTAAGGCCAATGTAAGTCCTCTGACGCCTAAGTGTGCTTAGGCAGCCCTTAGAGCATAGTTTTCTTCCTAATCGAGTCTTAAGGGGTTGAACTTACTGAGACGTAGTCTCACCCTGTTGTGGGATAACATTTTCAGGTCCTTAGGTGACCGCCATGGAGAGCCGGTCCTTAGGTGACCACCATGGAGAGCCGGAAGTCCCGGAGTTTGGGAAGGTGGAAGAAGCATAATCGGCAAACCTATATGACTAGTTAGTCATAGGATAATTCCTTTTTGATGAGCCGAAATTTTTGTAACCAGCCCGGTCTTGTGTATAAACTCGTTTGTTTCTAACAGACTTGTTTTTGTTTGAAATTTGATGGCCCTGCTTTCCTATCCCATTGTGTTATTGTCTGAGGATGTATTTATATGCTTCCGCATGCACATATTAAAATGAATGAATGGGTCGGCGATGCATCCTGGGACATTGCTAATATATCGACCAAGTAGGGATGGACAATGCTCGGAGGATCGGGACGTGACAACCATCGTATATCTTGTCTCGGAGGCTCGGGGTATTCTCACGCGTCGACCGTATACAATGAAAATAATATATGTGTATAAGTGTAACATCTATTTCCAATGAATACATATAATACATTGCCATCATAATCTATCCAATAACTCATCTTTTATTTATATAACAACTCACAATACCATAACGTATTTTAATAGCATGCCTTATCATGACGTCAATTCATAAAACACATATCACAACATAGTTAATCACCCTATTATGACATATTATAAGAACATATCACACTTCACTTGTCATCACAAAATAATTCATCATCTCATTTTAACATATCGTCACCTTATTATAATCCACATCTCATATCGTAATAACTTATCACGTAATGATAACTTATCAAACCAAGAAGTGATAACATATCGGTAAAAGTCAATAACCTATAGCCCTAAACATGATAACATATCGTCCAAAACTCGATAACTTATCGTCCAAATCCCGATAACGTATTGTTCAAAACTCAATAACCTATCGAGATAATCTATCAGAACTCAATGAACACTTATCACATAAAACTCACTTATCACATCAACAAAGCAACATCTAACCTTAATCTCACCCTAAACTACTTCCAAAATGCAACAACAACCCTAATCAAGAATTAGAAAGCCACTTACATCCAAGTCCAAGCTTTAAAAAACGTTGGAGGAGGAGCGACAAGATTGGACAGCGGCTGTGGGCTACTGGTCATGCCTCCACAGCTCACATGAGTGGGCTAGACGGTGTCTTGGGCAGTAGCACGGCGACGGCTTGACGGTGAACGGCCTCCCCTAGGCCGACGGTGTCCAAACCGCCAATAGAGAGAGAGAGAGAGAGAGAGAGAGAGAGAGAGGGGCTACTGTGAGGGACTGAATAGCAACTTCCTTGACTTCAAAGCTTCGACTTGGCAATGGAAACGACGGTATGAAGGAGTTTTAAGGGTGGCGGTTGTGATGATCGGTTTTCGGTGAGTCTAGAGAGGAAAATAAGAGAGAAATTGGTATGAAATGAGGAAGTGGGAGGGAAATTCATCCAAGTGGTAAGGAGAGAGAGAGAGAGAAAGTGAGAAAAAATGAGAGAAGAGAGAGAGAATTGCCATAGGAACCAAAGGGAATTAGAGGCGAGATAGAGAGAAAGAGGAAGAAATCTTGCCATTAATGCCCATCTCATTCAATCTCTAAGAGCATTTCTCAATCAATCAAAAGAAAGCTTCTTGAGGAAGAAAAATCCAAGCCATTAATGAAGAGATATGCACCTGAGTGAATAGGTTTAAGGTAGGCTTGTAGGAATAATGACATTCCTCTTCTTCAACGCACATGGGCGCCAAATCTTGGCCGATTCCACCTTTGCCCTTTTGTCTTTAGTTGATTAAGGGCCTGTTTGTTTTTACTTCTTATTTCTGTTTTTAAACAAATTTTGTGTTTTTTGTTCCGGGGAAAAAAAAAAGAAACGCGTTTGTTTGCGTTTTTGTTCCAAATCTATTTTTTTGTTCCCGGGAACACTTTTGGAACAGAAACAAGAAACAAGAAAAACTTGTTTCTTGTTTCTGGAACAAAAATTAGAAACACATTTTCTCTCTCCTCTCTTTTTCTTCTCTTTTTTTTTTTCTTTCTCTTTTTTCTTTGGCCGGTCCCCGGCCTCGGCCATGGCCGGCGATCGGCCAAAGAGGGCCGGCGACGCCGTCGAGGGCCGGCGACCTCGCTGGGAGTCGCCGGCCCCTGGCGAGGCTCGGCCTCGCCTTGGCTGGCAAGCTCGGGCTCGCCAGTCGGCGAGCCGAAGCTCGAGCCACCGGCGCGGCTCGGCCTCGCCGGGCCACCTCCAGGCCGGCGTCGCCGGCGGTGGCTCGGCGAGGCCGAGCCCTCGCCGGTGGTCGGGCGAGCTCGGGCTCGCCGGATCTGGCGAGCTCGAGCTCGCCCGGCTCGGGGCAAGGCGGGCGAGCTCGGGCTCGCCGGATCCGGGCGAGCCCGAGCTCGCCCGCCCAAGGCGAGGCCGAGCCTCGCCCCACCACGGCGAGGCTTGGCCTCGCCGGGGGCGGCGAGCCTCCCGCCGTGGCCGGGCGAGGCCGCCGGCGGTCGTCGGCCGGTCGCCGGCCATGGCCGAGGCCGGCACCGGCCAAAAAAGAAGAAAAAAAGAAAAAAGAAAAAGAAAGAAAAAAAGAAAAAGAAAATAAAAATATTAAAAAATTAAAAGAAATAAAAAAGAATACAAATTTACCAAACATGTTTCTGTTCATTTTTTATTCCTGGAACAAGTTTACCAAACGCGTGTTTTTGTTCAAAAATTGTTCCCCGGAACAGAAACACTTTTTTCTATTTCTGTTCCCTGGAACAATTTTTAAACAGAAGTGTTACCAAACGCACCCTAAGAGGGCGATTTGGTCATTTTACCAAGATTGTGCATTATTCACGTATTTGAGTGCAATAAATACTAAGATCTTTCAATGATGGCTTGATAGGATTGGAGGGTCCATAGCACTTCCTTGGGCCATCCACTCCTTGGGCATGTGGCCCTCTCCCCAAATGTGAAGAACAATTTCGAGTAATTTTCGAAATAAATGTTGTTACCTTATAAAATGAATTTGAAAAATTATAAAAATTTAATATGTTATAGAGAAGACTTTGAATAACATTATTCATGAAGAAATCCAAGCTTAATTCATTTTGTATTAAGAGCAAAAAATCACCATATACAATCCAAAATCTCATCCGTTGAATAGTCTCAACGACTGTAGAAGAAAACTCATTTTAACATCCAAATCTTCATAAAACACTTATAAATTCTAGTAGATATGGATGTCCTCTACAATGTTTATGAAGGATGCATGTTCATATTCCAAAGGGAAAAAATTATAAAAAATTGAGAAGACAAATAGGTCATCGTTTTTACTACTCTGGGCAGTTTTCACACAATAAAAGAGTAGGCTTTCATGCCAACCATTTCACCTCAGCAAAATTTGAAATTAAAATATGTTGTAGATCAAAATGTTTTGAACTTTCATGAGGAAGTTTTGCAAGATTCAAACACATAAAACCCTATAAAATTGGAAAATAGTGAAGGTCCAGCAGTACACACGCTATTCACGCACATAGGGCTTGGGTTTGAGCTTAACTCATCCAATTTGGACCTTAACAAACTTAATGGGCCTTTAATTGAGCGTGAGGCCCATTGGGCCTATCTCGGGCATGTAGCTCTTAGGCTTCCAATTTCTGACCCAATTTCACTTATTCAAGAATTCAAGGTTTACTAATAATTAAAGAATTCGATGAAGCAATGGCCAATGGTGGTCACTTAATCCTTTAAAGTCTAATATCCTTAACCGAACTAAAATTTGTGGTTGAAATCTATCAAATGCAACTTTATCATAATTAAAACCATTGGGCGGCCTTTAGGGATTTCGTGAGTTCAACCCATGGTTGATTCAATATCAATCCACGTTTAAGCCATTTTTAATTCATGGATAATCCTCGGTTGTCATGTAATCGTGAGGGATCAATTACTCGTTCCAAAGTACACAATCAACTGGAATTGGTTTAAGATCGTTCGTAATTAATACAGTAATCATGCGGAATCACCCCTAATCCAATTATATACTATTATCAAAACGATTTATAACTGTCTTGGATCAGTCTGAAACAACTTCAAATTATCTCTCATTAATCCTTATGGTCGAATTATCAATCCATAGCTGAGTTCTTTGGTCATGCGCATTGAAATCTTAATTTGCTTTTCTCAATAGGTTTAGCACTTTTGAATGGTTCATGAACCAATTCAAAGTCTAATTTTACTAATTGCGCATTGATGGAAGTAAACCCATTATCGTATCCTGATCGAATTTTAAGGATGTCGTAGCAAAAATGCAGACATATGCAAGAGATTCACTAACTCAGCTACAGAGATGTGGGTAAATGCAAGAGAAATGTTTGCTTTGACATTAGATAGAAAAAAAAATTATAGAGCCATATCAAAACTCTTGCTCTTATAAGGTATCCGATAAAGGAGCAATATAATATGCCAAGATCTTATTTTAGTTGAGCTCAAAAGAGTTGGCAAGGATGGAACATTTGAGATGAAAGTAAATCCAACAACCAAAGTATTTGAGAGGTTTTATATAGGATTTGTAATGTTGAAACACAAAGTTTTTGGTGGGATGTAAGCATGTCATAAGCTTGGATGGGTGCTTCCTTAAAACTAGATTAAATGGTATACTGGCAAGTGCTATTGGATAAGATGGAAACAATCAAATGTTTCTAATAGCTTGAATAGTTGCTGAAGGTTAGTCCAAGACATCTTCGACCCTGTTTCTCACCTTATCATTCAATGACCTTAATGGTGGGTGGTGACAAGAGTTGGACTTTCATCAGTGATCGGCAAAAGATAATATATCACCTTTTGTTTTTGTTGGTTGTTACACAACATTAGTGCAATCATTAATGCCACTAGTTTGCCTTTTATTGACTAATTTTGGTTGCATGTATTGTTGAATGCAATTTATGGCTATCTTCACGAGTAGAGTGTCGAAATTATGCAAGACACATATATGCTAATTGGGAAAAGTTGCACAAAGAGGATGCTCCTAAGTATCTCTTATGGAAGGCTATGAGGTGTACATTTCAAACTGATTTTGACCTAACGATAGTTGATTTGAAGATGGAGTGCCCTAAAGGATACGAAGACTTCATGAGATAACACGATGAGCACTTTTGTAGGGTTTTTTATCAAGATGAAAACCAAGTGAGATGTGGTTGATAATAATCTAAGTGAGACCTTTAGTAGATATATATGTATGCCAAGAGGAAAACCCGTACTTGAGATGCTTGAAGAAATAAGAACAATTTTGATGGAGAGGATGACAAAGAGAAGTTAGTTAATGGTTGATCGAACAAATCCTGTTTTCCAAATGATTAGAACAAAGTTGGAGAAGAACAGAGAATAAATTAGACTCCAAGAGTATATTAGACTCAAAAGCAAGTAGAAATATTATCAAACTCAAAAGAGTAAATCAGACTCTGAGAGCATATCAGGCCCAAAAGTAAATCTAACTTAGAAAGCATAACGGACTCAAAATGAATTAGACTTAATAAGTAAATATTACCAACGGCAATTAAATACGAAATTGCAAAGATAATGCTTCCAAATTCATATTCATTATTTGTACATACCAAATGTCACCACACTTAAAAGAAACAATTAAACAAGTTCTACTCATGTACAAAATCCACAGAATAAATCAAACCATCACAACACATTGACGTCCCTATTCCACATACTTACACTAAGTTTACACATATCAACCAATCAAGTCAAAAGCACTAAGTGAATCAACCTAACTTAGCATCTAGGGTTTTCACTTTTCAAAAAATGACTTCAAATTCATAGCTTTAAATCATCTTCTAATAGAATAAACCAAAAACAAAATTCAACAAAGCTTGATTTGAAAACAACAAAATCTATTGATAGAAAGTAGTGATAATTAATAATTTATTACGTCCAAACTTGAAAAATGGAGACAAAATCTAGTATTTCGAGTGTGAGACCTTTGCTTCCAATTGTGGGTCTTTCAAAACGAAAGTTTGATGAAGTGAGTTAGTGGTTGAAAGTTAATAAAGTAGAACCTCTAGTTTGGAAAGGTGAAAGCTTGCCATGGTTTACAATCAAGGCAAGATTGTTTTTAAAGAGTTCTCAACAGTTATCAAATAAAGAGCAATGATTTTTTTTTGGTCGAATATAAAGAGCAATGATTAATCAAGCTTAAAGTAGATGTAGACTTTAGTTAAAAAGCAAGTGTCCCAATGAATGAGCTTGAAATCCCTATGAAGATATTTTGATAAGAATGAAGATGGGCTTCTCTCATTTGGCGAAGAAAGGGTATGAATCACCAATTGATGATGTCATGAGTGATATCAAAGCTTTCAAATTCAATGTCTCAAAATAAAGCATGAATTTAAAATCTTTGGTAGAGAAAAGAGAAGTGGCAGGTAAATTGAAGACAAATAGAGATTTAGGAAATCAATTTTTAGTCAAAACATCTTATTCTGAGCATTCTTGCATTTGAAAATATTTTCATTGTAAACATATGATTTTTTTCTTTTTTCTTTTTTTGGTAAGATAAAATGTATATTGACTTTTACCAACAGAACTTTACAAAAAGTAAGTCTCGGCACTAGAAACTTACACTCACGAAGACAAACAAGTCTCCAAGAGTGGAAGGATGCCGAGAGTAAAAGAAAGAGGGGAGACCAAAAGAATGGCAACCCTCAAGCAAGATCAAAAAAGATCTGACACCTAAATAGAGAAGAGAGAGGGATCCAGTCCCCAACTTCTTTGTATTCTTCTGTTTCTTAGAGTGTCCGCAACATGTTTGAAGGTGAGAGACTTGTCCTTGACAACTTTGGAGAGGTGTTGTTTCAAAGCCGCAGCGAACAATGCCTACCCACAGAATAGTATATTGTTCCTAGCCTTCCATATTATATAACAAAGAGCGGCAAAGGAAAATCGAGCGATAGCTTGATGGAATTCATCGCCAGAAAGGAATTTAATGGCCCATTGTAAATTCTCCACCCACAACCTATTTTGCCACGGGAGGTTGCATCTTGATTTTGAACACTCGTGAGTCTGAAAATATTTTGAATCATTAATGAAAGATATCAAAATTAGAAAATCTCAAGATATTTCAAATTCAAGTATCTTCAAATATGAATTCAAAACATATTGACTAAGCTGTATCAATAGTTTAGTGGCAAATTAAATATCACCATTTTACACACTAACGTAAACATAAAAAATTTACTCACTAAATACTGTCGCCTCAATCTCCTAGCAATCAAGTCATGGAAATTAATCCTAAATGCTATTATCAAATATACAAATTTCTGGATGTTGCAACTGTTGGTTCACAGACCAGTGCACAGGCCAGTGTACCATCTAATAGAAACTCTATTATCATCAAAAAGTGTCACAACCCTCCAGAAGGTAAACCAACTAAAAGTTGGCTATTGGATTATTAAGCTAAACCCTTACAAATTCGCGACTTATAGTTCAAGTTATTTAACATACAAAGTCATTTTAATTATGAGTCAACGCTAATCTATTTTTGGTGGGAAGAGAATTACTATACTTTTATGAAACAAAGATTAAATTAGTTTAGGGACTTGATTAAGCTCGATTACTCTAACACCCTTTCAATACCATTTCATTTTATTATGAAAATATTTTAGAAGATAGTATGGATTTATTTTAATCTAGACATTAGCAACGATCATGCATGTGCACAATTATTAAAAATAACATCCAATAATCAAAGCCAACAAAATGCAAAAAAAGAAATTAAACAAACAAAAGCAATCAATTATTTTTGAGGTTTTCTTTTATCTTGAAACTAAACTAACCTATATGACATGTAATTCTAATTAATTATATAACCTAGTTCTAAGGAAATGCAATTTCTGATTAAATGAGCCAAACATGCAAACTAAATGACATGCGCATGACATGGCAACATGGCCTAAACTACATGACATGCATAGGAATTTTTTTTATATTTTATTAAAATTCGAAATTAAAAATTACAATATAAAAGCTTATCCTATCCGCTCTAGGAAATAATTTAGATTAAATCCTATTTCAATTAGGAAAAACCTCATCCTATCAACTAGATATTATTATAATATGTATGCTACTTACAACACGCAATATTATCTAAATTATGCGAGGGAAAATTCCAAATAAAGACCTGAAGTTGACCAATTTTCTCAAATAAGGACCCGAAATGAACTTAGTGTCAAATAAAGACCTAAAGTGGACTCATCATCTCAAATAAGGACCCGGAGTTAACCAATTTTCTCAAATAAGGAC
The DNA here is from genome assembly GCA_014182565.1 of Eucalyptus marginata. Lineage (NCBI taxonomy): Eukaryota > Viridiplantae > Streptophyta > Magnoliopsida > Myrtales > Myrtaceae > Eucalyptus > Eucalyptus marginata. Next base: position 3,607,241 of record CM024593.1, read on the forward strand.
CCGAAATAAACTGTGTCAGATAAAGACCTAAAGTGGACCCATTGTCTCAAATAAGGACCTCAATTCCAAATAAGAACTTGAGCTTACTGGTCAACAAAATATTCACCGGCTATCAAGCATGTGACATTTCCGACGACCAAAGTTTGGGCAATTTTGTCCAAAAAAAATATAGAGAAAATTAACAAATCCTAAAACAGAAAAAAAAAAAAAAAAACCCTAGGTTTTCTATGGTCTCCCCGTTCCTTGTACCCATCCTCCACAAAGTCGAAGACTCAAATTCTCCGCCGGTTGAGGCACGAATTCAAAAACAAGAAGAAAACCAAACGCTTTTTTTTTTTTTTTTTTTTTTTTTTTTTTTTTTTTTTTTTGCGGAGACCCAAATTCTCTGTCAATCGAGCAAGGTGAGGAGCAGCAAGGGAGAAGAAAGAAGAAAACGTAAACATAACTTAATTAATATAGAATTTTCCATTTTTTTTCCAATCACAAATTTCTAACAAAATTGCCCTTATTTTAATTGTCAGAAAATGTTTACTGGCGAGCTAAGGTCCTCAATAGAGATTAACTTGATCACTTCAAGTCCTTATTTGATACAAAATTCACTTGATTCTTATTTGAAACAATGGGTCCACTTTGGGTCCTTATATGACACAAAGTTCACTTTAGGTCCTTATTTGAGAAAATAGATTCACTTCGGGTCCTTATTTGGAATTTTCCCATTATGCGAGGTTATCTAAATTATCCTATCTATTAAGGAAAACTCTATCAAGAATCTATTCCAATTTTATCCTAGAATTTATCCTAACATGCGATTCAAATTAAACTTGCCATGTTATATGAATAACTTATTATAATCTGCATGCAATCGTTTTATATTTTTATAGATAAGGAAATAAAAGATAAACCTTCCAATCAAACCAAAAATTATCCACCACCAAAGATAGCATCCATTCAATTCAAATAATCTTATGGCTCAAAGATCAAGATATCAATTTTGAACCATGTAATCTAATAATTTCCTCTCGTAGCTTAGAAATTGAATCAAATGATTTTGCCGCATTATGGATTAGAAAAAAAATCCTAATCGATACTGCCTATCACTCGAAACATTTGAACAATAGATATTGTAAAAGTAAATTGAGTAATTAGATCAAATTGATTTCCAGATAAAAGTTTTACCTATTATGCAGAAAACTTCCAAATTCGAATGCAACAGATGACAGATAACGTACGGTGGCCGGTGGTGGTTCGTTGCACTCGCTTGACGTGCTCAAGGTTTCGGATAAGCTAAACGTACGGTGGCCGGTGGTGGTTTGCTGCACTCACTCGACGCGCTCGAGGTTTCGGATAAGCTCAACTCCATTTACGAACCTTTTTTTCAAGTAAGGTTTTACGTTTCTCATGCAACCAAAAAAAAAAAGAAGGTAAATTTGATATTGGCCAAAGCAATGCGGAAGCACAGTGCACAATTGCACATCGTAGGTGAGATTACAAATAATTGGGCAATCAGTTGACGTGTGTTACAATCACTTGTGGTCCCGCAATTATTCTACTATCACGCTTCATTCCTAGATTATATGTCAACGACAACTATGTGGTGTCAAAATAGGTTTTACGTTGATATTCTAACCTATCTTCAAGTTCCTTTTACTTAATTAATTCCTACTTGGGAAGAAGAAATCCTCCACTTAACTCAATATGAAAATACCGACAAAAAAAAAAAAAACTCAGTATAAAAACATTTTAATGGGCCTAAGCCAAAATTAATAATAATAAAATAAAAAGAGTGCCAGACATCTAGAGTACTAAAACTTAACACGATACTTAAATGCCAAAAGTTAAGAAAGTAACACTTAAGTGTCAAAATTAGAGCAAAATGGATTAATTAAGTGTTAATGGCTAGAAAATCCGGTCAAAATATTGACGTGGCAACTTTCCGGCTAAGATGGCTAGACATGTGCAAAAATAACGTTGTTTTGCAGCTGATGTGAACAAATAATTAATAAAAAAAACTTAATTAAATTAAATTTAAAACGAAATTAGAAAAAGGGGAGGAAGAAGATGAATAGTTGGAGGCAACTGAGGGCTCAACCCTTGCCGCCACCGCCTCCCTGTAGTCGCCAAGAAGGGTTGGCGACGGTGGGAAGAGGGTTGGCCGGGGTCGTCGAGACCTAGCTAGGGGCCGGCGACCCCGGCCAATCGGTGACGATGGCCTACGAGCCCTCGCCCAAATCTAGGGTGAGGTTTGCGGCTCTTCCCCAAATCCAACGAGGGTCATCGGCCCCTACTTGATAAGCCCTCGCTACTGGTTGGCTGGGGTCGTTGGCCCCTGGCCAGGTCTCGGCGACCCGGCCAACCCTCCCCCACCGTCACCAGTCCTTCCCAATGACAACAGGGAGGCGGCAATGATGAGGGTTGAGCCCTCAGTCGCCTCCATCTGTTCATGTCACGCCCGAACCCCGAGCGCGCGCACATCCCACTGTGGTCGATCAGCTATGCAACGTTCCCAGGCACTCGTCGCCGACCCATTCATTTTAAATGCACATGCGGAAGCGAATTACTAATCCCCTGACCTCAACAAACATGGGATAGAAAAACAAGACAAAAATTTCCAAGCAAATACACGTTTATAAACACTTCAAGCTTATACAGAAGGTCTATGTCATAAAGAACTACTGGGCCACCTATGCTCTTGACCCTTCCGCTTCAAGCTCCTGGCTCTTCACTCTAGGGACCTGAAAATGGTTATTCAATAACCAGTGAGATATAAATCTCAGTGAGTTCCACCCCTAAGCCCGGTTAGTACACCAACTCAACTCGGGGTATCTATCCGTAACAACCTCACCACAAGCAACAACCAACGGTCGATTCGCATACAACCTTACCCGGTATGCCATACCCCGCACGTTATAATTCAGCACGATACACGCAATGCACATGGCCATTAGATGATACATTTCATCAATCACATACGAGTCGCATCACAAGCGACCTCACCTAGCCATTGCCACACCCTGCACGTTATCGATTCATGCGTGCATGCCATAAACAATGTGCTTAACTCCTGCATGACTGAAATCACAGATGCCATGATTCTCATGCATTCTTGCACATCATCACAGTTCATAAACACAATGCATATACTCAATGCATACAACAATTGAAACGCCTTACTCATCTCAGTCAATCACAGGGGTCCTGATTATAAGACCAAATCGTTATGACACGTCCCATTCCGTGCCACACAATTTCGTCTCATAATCCGGCGCATCAATAACACTCAGCATGCGTTCCAATTGTTAATTACTGCCACACATGGGCATAGCTTACTCGCAGTTCGGCTATCTACTGGCGTTTAGCCAGGCATCGTCTCCCCCCCGTGGAGCACGGCTTCGTCACTACGTCGACGGCATTCCCGAAGGAGCATCGTCTCCCCCCTTGGAGCACGGCTTCGTCACTACGTCGACGGCATTCCCGAAGGAGCATCGGTCCAGTCGGCCCAGCCTCTACTGCGACCGGCATCCATTGCGAGGGCATCCCATATAGGGGCACGTCTAGCTCAACAGCTCAGGACGGTTCCTCATTAGCCAACACACGACAATTCATTAACGGCCCAGGATACTTTGCATTTCACTCAAATGCCTCGATTAAAATAGTAATCCCGGCCTCTTTTCTTCGTATTAAAAACATCCGCGAAAGTAGTCGTGCATGGGTACACGTCAATTCGAACCAGAAAACGATACTTTCCTTTTTCAAACCCCACTGTTTGATATAATACTTAAAATCCATTTTCGGTGTCCAAACCCGACACCCGGGATTTTCTACATAAAATCCAATTTTTTTCCAATCACCACACAATTGCACAAATCATCATTCAATTCATGCAGATGTTTATGCAATAACACATCCAATCACTTTGTAAGATTAAACCCACATGAAATTAGACACTTTTCGTTCTCGGATGAACAGTGTTTTGTGAACAGTAACTCGTGAACAGTAACCGTGAATAGTGTCGAGTGAACAGTAAATTTCCAGAATTTAATAAATGATAAATTAAACTCAGAAATCATTAAAATCATTAATTAAAACAATCAAACAAGTAATTAAGCAAAACAAGCTTAATTAAACACATAAGCACAATTAAGCAAATAAAGCAAGATTAAGCTAAACTAATCTAATCCATCCATCTAACCACCTATCTTAGGGCTAATACAACTTAATTAAATCACATAAACTAGAATTAAATCTAACTAAACCAACCCTAAGCAAGTTTAGGCACTAATCGAAGGATTAGGAGCTAAACTCACCCGTTAAGCGGGCCAGAGACACCGACGCGGCGGCGGCGACAGAGGCGACGCTCCGGGACCTCTACCACGACGATCCAAGGCAGTCCCAAGCTCAACACAGCAACCACAGCCTCTGCTTCTCTCTGCAATTCTCAAAAACTGACTGTCGGAGGAGAAACGGAGTTGAATGGCTTGGCCGGAGCTCCGGCGAGGGGGTTGACCGGCAACCGGAGGCTCCCGAGGGTCCTGGGGGTCTTGCTGGAGGTTGGGATGGGCGGAGGAAGGACCGGAATGGGAGAAAAATGGCCGAAAACGCGAAACAGTGCAGGCTGCAGGCGGACCGACGGACCGGCGACCGGTTCCTTCCCGGCGGTGCTCAGGCCGGCCGGCGGCTCCGTTCGGCGTGAAACCAGGACCATTTGGACGGTTTGGATGTGCTGAAGAGAATGGTGGGTTTTTTGTGAGCTTATTCGCACGGGAAGACCACTTTTGACTTGATTCTTCACCGAAGGGTCAGCTGGAGCAGAAACTGGAATGAGGAGAAAACAGGGGAGGAAAACGGCCGACGATGGCCTTCCGGGCGTGCGACGATGGAGGGGCTGGTGAGCTCGGTTTCCTCTGGTTCTCTTGAGCTTTTCCTAAGCCTCAACCATGGAGAAAGCCATGAATGAAGGAAGAAGATGGTCTGCTGAAGAGGGGGCCCTTTGGTGAGTCTTCAAGCCTTCTACACTTGTCAAAATTTCATTTGCTTTGCCCCCACATGACCTCACATGACATCAGCCCATTCTCTCTCCTCAAGCTTCCTCTACAAGCTTGTTAATAGGTGCAATTTGTCCCTTGGCCCTTGGCATACGAATTTTGAGTATTTGTACATCAAATTCAATCAATTCTCACTCAATTCCATCCAATTGAAGCTCAATTAAATCAACCCATGTGTCCTCAACCTTCTTATGACTTTTCCCCATCAAGTGATCCAACTTGCATCCCAAAGATTCGATTAAAACGGCCATCTGACAATCTCGAACAAAAACGACCCTACTTTGCTTTTCTGCCAAAAATCTCGGTTTGTAGAAAAATCTTCTGGAGATGAGTTGACATTCCTAAAATGAATTGTGACTTGACAGAACTTCCAATTTCTATAATCGGGTTCAATTTCACGGTTAATTTCAATCTGGCGCGACTTTAGCGCGTCCTAATCTACCCGGTAGCTTTTATGAATTTTCAGTGCAATTGACATGTGGTTGATTAATTTCAAGCCACAAAGTACATCTTCGACACATTGGCGACTCTCGGTTGTTGTAGGAATCTCAAGGTTTCAAATACGGACACAGGGTACTAAAACGACAGATAAATCGGTCTAGTGCCGATCAACAAGAATTGTGCAATTAGGTGGAATCACCCACACCGAATTACATGGTTCGTTGAATCGACCTATCTCCGGTCTCTAATCGATCGTCAGGCCGTAATGACCCTTGCAGATTAGCACGGTCGAAGCGTCGTCCCCTGGTCGAATTCTCAAGTCTATTGCGTTTAGATTCCTTAACGGCTTCACCTGATAGACTAGTTATCTCGTGAGTGGCCAACTCAGAGAAGAGAGCTATAGGTGCAAAGATGAAATGCCCGACTTATTCAATTGAAACCAGAATTGGAAAATCAGGATGTCACAGTTCATCTTCTTACTTCCTTTTTTTTTTTTTAAATATAATTTAATTTTAAATTTAATTTAGTTAATTTTTATATTAAAATTCAAATCTGCGCCACAACGACGTTGGTTTTGCATTTCTTTGCTAAATTAGCTCTCCACGAGCCACGTATGCGAGCAAAATTAATAAAAAATTGTTACGTAAGATTTCCGACGGAATCAGAAGAAGGGACACTCAAATGTCTCATTTAAAAAAAAAAAAAAGTATCATTTTCCTAACTTTTGACATCTAAATATCCCTTTATGTCAAGTTTTGGCCCTTGAGTTATACTTTTACCTAAAATATATATATATATATATAGATCCATTTGCTACTTTGTAATTGTGTGTTTCTATACATCGTAGTACACTGTTCACTATTCACTATTCACTTTACACTGTTCACTCAGTACTGTTCACTTTACACTGTTCAGCACTGTAGCACTTTCACTGTAGAACATCTTCTTAATAAAGAGTCCATCCATAAGCATAAACAAAAATACAATTACATTCATATAGGATTAGTTCAAGTAGGCATCAAACCTCTTACAAAAGAAGGTCTTAATACATCCATTCTTTTAGTCTTAAGAGATTCTCGTCTCCGAACTATGATGAATCTATTCTTGGTACTTGTAGAGACAAGCCTCTGTAAAGGACCAATACATTTTGATTGTTACCCCAATTTCTCCGTTTCCCTTAAAGACAAGAATATCCTTAGAGCCCTCACACTTCAAATCAAAACACACAATTACAAAGTAGCAGATGGATCTATTCCTCTAGCTCTTGTCTATAGGATCCATTATAAAGCCATGGCTTCAGCCTTTGGAGAACATGCTTTTAAACATAGTCCAAAAGGAGAAACACTTCTTCTCCAAACCGACATTTCTAGAGCAAATACCACGATTCCAAGAGCTATTAGCTGGAATCAAGTTACTTTACCAGAACAATGGGAATTAGAAAACCAAATTCCCCAACAAATTGTTCAAAATACAACTCCAACCAATGTGATTCAACATCCGGAAGGAAGTGTCACTATTAGATTTCCTAGAAGATCTTTTGATTCAAGATCCAGTCCTTCATTTCAAACATCCTACTCAAGGTCAGTAGATCTTAATCCCAATCTTCCTCCTATAATCACTATTCCTCCTAGTACTCGTAGAGATCCTAGTACTAGTAGAGATCCTTCTATACGTGATACAACACCTTTACCTCCTAATACTAGTAGAAATAACCCCGAGATACCACCTGAACCAGAAATCACTGGTCTAGACAATAGATCAGGAATTTCCAGACCGGTCTACCAACAAAACCAATCTGAGCCCGTTTTAGAAAATACAGATTCTCCTCATCATTCTCCCACCTATTCTCAAATGATAGATGCTGAGTTAAATGTTTTAGAAAAACAATTCGAACCAAACCGTGCTTTCCTTAACAAAGAATTTAATTCTGAAAACAACAAACACATCGAGAATGGTTCTTCAAAACCTTTGCTGATAAAGCAAAAGATATCAAGCAAAAATATTACGACTACATGTACGAATATGAAGTCCATATATTTTTCTTTGATTGGTTAGAAGAACAATTCCTTGAACCAAAAGAGATTGTTGTTTTAGACCATCATTATAAGTGGAAACCTGGATAATGGTGAAACCATAGAATCCAACCATCCACCCCTTAGGAGAATAAAAATACAACATGGAGAAAGCGAGGTTACCGCCACTCCTTTTAGGGTTCCGACAAAGGAGACTCCCTATACACCCATAAAGTCATTGAACAAAACAATTTTACTAATCAACATCTTGTAACCATAGGAAAACAATTGAATAGGATAGAATCCACCATACAAAATCCTACCCACGTAACCACTCCACCTCGTTGACACACTCAAAAACCCATTTTCAAAGCTTTTGAATTCCCAAAAACCTTAGTCCGTAGTTTGCCAAAGCCATAGAACAAAAGAAAAACTCCTAGGGAAAACAAAGCTAGAACCTGCTCCTATACTAGACACTCCTAAATTTCAAGGACTAATTATTAATGACACCCCTGATCATCCTACTATTAGTACCTTGACCAAACCCTCCAATGACTCTGACAATGAATCTGTCCCTGAGGTAAATAGACTCAATTGGAGACATCCTCAAAAACTTTATTACAAAAGTAGAGCAACCCCACCCGACATAGCCCAAGAAGAATCATCGCAAAAATACAGAATAAATACTCTCCGTACGCCATTTATGAATGGAATATAGACGGTGTAGCCGAAACCAACATCATGAATATTCTTAATAACATGGTAATGCTTGCTAATGCTTATAAAACACAGCAAGATGTTTCTGATCATGCTGTTGCTAATCTTTTAGTAGCCGGATTTACTGGACAACTAAAAGGTTGGTGGGATAATTATTTGACTGATGAACAAAAAATACAGATTTTAACTGCGTATAAAATAGACGATTTTGGACAACGCATGGATGATGATCAGGACGTCTCATCCAAGATGCGGTGAACACCCTTATTTACTCCATTTCACAACACTTCATAGGAGACCCTTCACACATTAGGGATAGGAACCAAGATCTCTTATCCAATATGCGTTGTAAATCCTTAGGAAGATTCAGAGAATACAAAGAACTTTTTCTTCAAAGGGTTCTTGTTAGACCAGACTGCAATCAACCCTTTTGGAAAGAAAAATTCTTAGCAGGTCTACCTCAAATCATAGGTGACCAAGTTAGAGATAGAATTAGAGAAGAATACAGTGGCCAAATTCCTTATGATCTTCTTTCTTATGGAGAAATAGTCTCTTATGTTTACAGACAAGGAACACAAATGTGTAATACGATTAAATTACAAAGACAACTCAAAGAAGAACAGTCTCTCACCAATAGAAGTTTAGGAGACTTCGTGCTCGCACGATCCCTCTTATAATGAAAAAACAAAATCAAAATGCAAGGGAACTTGCCCCCGAAAAAGAGACAAAGAAACATAGCAATAAACCTCAACCTCATAGAAATAAACGTAGACACAGAATAATCAAAATAGACCTCATACCGATAAGAAAACCTTTAAAGACATTAAATGCTACTCCCAAGGAAGAAAAGGTCATATTTCAAAATACTGTAGAATTAATAAAAGAATGAATGAATTGTCCTTAGACGATAACACTTTACACCAGCTTAATAACATCTTTATAGAAAATGATGACACTTCTTCTGATGAACTTCTTGATGAAGAAGGTCTTCAGATTAATGAAATAGAAACCTCTTCTGACTCTGATTATGAAGACGCCTCACCAGACAAACCCATTCCTGAAATAAACATGTTAACTAAAGAAGAAGAATTCCTCCTTAGCACTGCAGATAAAATAACCAATCCAGAAGCCAAAAAAGAATATTTAGATAGACTTCATTCCTCCATGAACATTGCCACTAATTCCAATACCTCCTACAATCTCAAAGACATTCTTAATAGAAACAAAAACCTCTTTCTAGGCCCATAAACATTAATGATCTTCAAAATGAAATAAAACAACAAAAATTAGAAATACAAGCCCTCAAAACAACACAGGTAGAAATGAAACAGGAAATTTCTGCTATAAAATCTCTCGTTATAAAAGGAAAGACTTTAGAAGACCAAAATGAAATCACTAATACTTCGAGTCTACGATCCAGCCTTTCTTATGTTACTAACAGAAATAACATCTAGGAAATGGATCATAAATATTTTGATAAAAATCAACAATGAGTTTACTATTGAAACAAAAGACTCTTTGATACAGGAGCTGACCTCAATTGTATTAAAGAAGGCCTTGTTCCAACTAGATACTTTGATAAAACATCGGAATCCTTAAAATCAGCCTCGGAGACAAACTAAATATACAATACAAACTACTCGAAGCCTTAATAATAAAAGATCAAATGTCCTACAAAACATCTTTTCTTTTAGTCAAGAATATGAGACAACAGGTAATTCTTGGAACACCTTTCATACAATTAATCCAACATTTTTCAGTTACTAATGAAGGTATTGAAACTCATGCTTTAAACAAAAAAATCGCTTTCAATTTCATAACAAAACCACAAAAAGAGAAGCTTAAACATTTTACAAGAACATTCTATTTCTGAAATCAATTGCCTTATAAAAGACAAAGAAAACCAGCTTGAATTCCTAAAAGAAGACTTAGAATTCAAAAGAATAGAAGAAAATCTTTTAAAACCAAATGTTATAGAAAAATAACTTCTCTACAAAAACACATAGAAAAAACAATATGCTCTACTTTACCCAACGCTTTTTGGGAAAGAAAAAAACATATTGTTGACTTACCTTATGAACATGATTTTTCTGAAAACAAAATACCTACAAAAGCTCGTCCTACACAAATGAACCAAGAAGTTCTAAAATTTTGCCAAGCAGAAATACAAGATCTTTTAAATAAAAACTCATAAGAAAAAGTCAATCACCATGGAGTCGTTTCCGCTTTCTATGTCAACAAAAATGCTGAACTAGAAAGAGGAGTTCCCAGATTAGTCATCAATTATAAACCCTTAAATACAGCCCTTAGGTGGATAAGATATCCGATACCCAACAAAAAAGATTTGTTAAATAGATTATGTAGGTCAAAAATATTTTCTAAATTTGACATGAAATCAGGATTCCGGCAAATACAAATCGTGAAAAGGATAAATACAAGACAGCCTTTACGGTCCCTTTTGGTCAATACGAATGGAATGTTATGCCTTTCGGTCTTAAAATGCCCCTTCAGAATTCCAAAGAATTATGAATGACATCTTCAATCCTTATTCTGAATACATCATAGTTTATATAGACGATGTTCTGGTTTTTTCTTCTAATATAGAACAACACTTTAAACACTTGTCTACTTTCATAAAAGTAATTATACAAAATGGTCTTGTTGTCTCTCCTACTAAAATTGCACTCTTTAAAACCAAGATTAGATTCCTAGGTCATCACATTCATTTAAACACCATAACCCCTATAGAAAGGTCGATTTCCTTCACTGATAAATTCCCAGATGAGATTAAAGACAAAACACAACTACAAAGGTTTTTAGGAAGTCTCAATTATATTTTGGATTTCTTCCCTAATATAAACATCCTTTGTAAACCCCTACATCAAAGATTGCAAAAAGATCCTCCTCCATGGACTTCTGTCCATACTAACATAGTCAAACAGATTAAGACTCATGTTAAAGAAATACCATGCTTACACCTGGCTGACCCATCTGCCTTCAAAATAGTTGAAACAGATGCCTCAGAAATAGGGTACGGTGGTATTCTTAAGCAAGTCAAGAATAACAAAGAACAAGTTGTTCAGTTTATTTCAAAACATTGGAATTCTACTCAACAAAATTATTCAACGATCAAGAAAGAAATACTTGCTATAGTTTTGTCTATATCAAAATTCCAAGGAGATTTGCTAAACCAAAATTCCTCTTGAGAATTGATTGCAAATCAGCAAAAGACGTTTTACAAAAAGACGTATTAAACATTGCATCAAAACAGATTTTTGCCGGATGGCAAGCCATACTTTCGTATTCGACTTTGACATTGAATTTATAAATGGTTCTTCAAATTCATTACCCGATTTTCTCACAAGAGAATTTTTACGGGGGATACCATCATGCCAAGATCCAAAAAAGACAAAGGAAAAGGCAAAGCCATTGCCGAACCCTCCAATACAGGCTTAACACCCATCAAAACATGGCTCCAAATGGCAGAAAACAATCAGCCATTCCTACAACAATACCAAACACCAAATACACCTTTGAAAATAGAACCCGTATCATCGATCCAACATCGGCCTTTAAACAAACTAGCGATATGATACCAGATGAAACCATCTTGTTACTAGCACGGTCTATACAAAACAAGACAAAGAAAGAGCCATCCAAGGCCATTGAGGTAAGTAATGTTCCTTCCCAGTTTGGTTACACAAAAACCAGCGAGAATACAAAAGAATTTCGAATGAGGTGGTTATTAGGCCACGTGCAACCCCTCAATCTCAAAAATCAAAATTTTTCCCCAAAACATCATTTCAAAAAATTTTAACCGTAGAAGATGGATTCTTCGATGAAGACCCAATCAAATTTGCAAAAACATCTTTCCAAAAAACTGGTTATTCAAACCACACAATACAAACAAATCCCTTGCTTATTATGAGCAAATTTTAGTGGAGACAGTAATCAGCAAGATTCACTCATTTTGCCGACAAAAACAATACAGAGAACATCCTATACTCCACTATATCCATCAAGAAAGTCATACACCCTCACACGGGGAGCCTCGCCTCATACACCCAGAAAATTCCAAACCAGACTTACCCAAAGTCTACCATATTCTTCCTCATACACCTACTGGGACTACCAACAAGCCGGTGGAATGTTTTCTTCAGACAAAATACAAATTTCCAGCACACTTGGTTATTATTTTTCAAAGACAACTTCCCAAGACAAAGCCTACCAAATTGGTTTGACTCTTGGTGGGATCTTTTAGGTCCTTTGGACATAATACTACATCCCACGTCGACAAGGTTACAAATTTTTTAGCGAATACTTCGTACCAACACCACATGATAGAAGGTTCCCATGCCTTATGCATTTCTTTATAATATTCAGAATCTCTTGGGTAACAAACTGGGAATTTGAATACAATACATCCACAAAACCGGGAGTACCGCACTTGTCCGAAAATACAAAACAAAATGGTGGGATGGATTCAAATACCATGAACAAGGATCCGAAGCTGCGGTTAGAACATGGCTGAATAGCCGAAAAACATGATAACCACAGTCCCATCACATACATCCTTTTTACAGGAGAAATCCATGGCAAGTGCAGCACTTGCTGCAGCCCAGAACAAAGAAGAATACTGCAACACCCTCAGGACAATGCTATCAGAAGCGGAAGGATCACGATGTGGATCTTCCAAATCTCAAGACAATACAGACGAATCCTCACAGCCGCATCACGGTGGAAACACCAATGAAGACGCGCTATGGAATCAACCTAGACAGAGATTAAAATCAAGACATCACATGCCGACACTGTAGCTAGCGGTGCAAAGTCTATACATCGTAGTACACTGTTCACTATTCACTATTCACTTTACACTGTTCACTCGCATCGTTCACTTTACTTTGTTCAAAGACCTTTGTAGCACTTTCACCGTAGCACCACTATAAATACACTCCTCCCGGCACAAGAGAAGGGGACTCGAAATTTTCCAGATCTCACTTCTTCCTTCTCTCCATCCTCTCCTTCCTAAACCATCATCCCTTCCTTCTTCATCCTCATCTCTTCCATCCCCAAGCTCACTTACCTTGTATCCCCTGGTTTCAAAGTAAGTTAGTTTTTCATATACATAGTTTTATACAGGGTTACCAACTTACATGATAGTTGGTTAACCATTTCTTGTAATACAAACATCGATAATCCCTGGAGTGCGGATTACCGCCCTAGTGGATGACTTGATGCTTTAAATTTCTGCATCTTTCAATACATGTAACCTTTCAGTTTATTCAATACAAGTTCATACCACCTTCATGGTTGGTTTTTGTTTATGCATACTCTTACTTTATATTTTATATATTGCTTTTGGTCTTTATATTATTTTTAATTCTCGCGACTTTATTTAGTTCTTATACACTCTCAATATTTATAGATCTGTTCAATAATCTCTCTTATACTTCCTTGTTCTCTCATATAGTACTCCGATCCTAACCCCTTTATGGTATCAGAGTCAAACCAATTTGGTAGGCTTTGTCTTGGGAAGTTGTCTTTGAAAAATAATAACCAAGTGTGCTGGAAATTTGTATTTTGTCTCGAAGAAAACATTCCACCAGGCTTGTTGGTAGTCCCAGTAGGTGTATGAGGAAGAATATGGTAGACTTTGGGTAAGTCTGGTTTGGAATTTTCTGGGTGTATGAGGCGAGGCTCCCCAGTGTGAGGGGTGTATGACTTTACTGATGGATATAGTGGAGTATAGGATGTTCTCTGTATTGTTTTTGTCAGCAAAATGAGTGAATCTTGCTGATTCTGTCTCCACTAAAATTTGCTCATAATAAGCAAGGGATTTGTTTGTATTGTGTGGTTTGAATAACCAGTTTTTTGGAAAGATGTTTTTTGCAAATTTGATTGGGTCTTCATCGAAGAATCCATCTTCTACAGTTAAAATTTTTTGAAATGATGTTTTGGGGAAAAATTTTGATTTTTGAGATTGAGGGGTTGCCTGTGGCCTAATAACCACCTCATTCGAAATTCTTTTTTGTATTCCGCTGGTTTTTGTGTAACCAGCTGGGAAGGAACATTACTTACCTCAATGGCCTTGGATGGCTCTTTCTTTGTCTTGTTTTGTATAGACCGTGCTAGTAACAAGATGGTTTCATCTCGGTATCATATCGCCTAGTGTTTAAAGGCCGATGTTGGATCGATGATACGGGTTCTATTTTCAAAGGTGTATTTGGTGTTTGGTATTGTTGTATGAATGGCTTATTGTTTTCTCGCCATTTGGAGCCATGTTTTGATGGGTGTTAAGCCTGTATTGGAGGGTTCGGCAATGGCTTTGCCTTTTCCTTTGTCTTTTTGGATCTTGGCATGATGGTATCCCCCCGTAAAAAATTCTCTTGTGAGAAAATCGGGTAATGAATTTGAAGAACCATTTATAAATTCAATGTCAAAGTCGAATACTGAAAAGTATGGCTTGCCATCCGGCAAAAATCTGTTTTGATGCAATGTTTAATACGTCTTTTTGTAAACGTCTTTTGCTGATTTGCAATCAATTCTCAAGAGGAATTTTTGGTTTAGCAAATCTCCTTGGAATTTTGATATAGACAAAACTATAGCAAGTATTTCTTTTTTGATCGTTGAATAATTTTGTTGAGTAGAATTCCAATGTTTTGAAATAAACCGAACAACTTGTTCTTTGTTATTCTTGACTTGCTTAAGAATACCACCGTACCCTATTTCGAGGCATCTGTTTCAACTATTTTGAAGGCGATGGGTCGCCAGTGTAAGCATGGTATTTCTTTAACATGAGTCTTAATCTGTTTGACTATGTTAGTATGGACAGAAGTCCATGGAGGAGGATCTTTTTGCAATCTTTGATGTAGGGGTTTACAAAGGATGTTTATATTAGGGAAGAAATCCAAAATATAATTGAGACTTCCTAAAAACCTTTGTAGTTGTGTTTTGTCTTTAATCTCATCGGGAATTTATCGGTGAAGGAAATCGACCTTTCTATAGGGGTTATGGTGTTTAAATGAATGTGATGACCTAGGAATCTAATCTTGGTTTTAAAGAGTGCAATTTTAGTAGGAGAGACAACAAGACCATTTTGTATAATTACTTTTATGAAAGTAGACAAGTGTTTAAAGTGTTGTTCTATATTAGAAGAAAAAACCAGAACATCGTCTATATAAACTATGATGTATTCAGAATAAGGATTGAAGATGTCATTCATAATTCTTTGGAATTCTGAAGGGGCATTTTTAAGACCGAAAGGCATAACATTCCATTCGTATTGACCAAAAGGGACCGTAAAGGCTGTCTTGTATTTATCCTTTTCACGATTTGTATTTGCCGTAATCCCGATTTCATGTCAAATTTAGAAAATATTTTTGACCTACATAATCTATTTAACAAATCTTTTTGTTGGGTATCGGATATCTTATCCACCTAAGGGCTGTATTTAAGGGTTTATAATTGATGACTAACTGGGAACTCCTCTTTCTAGTTCAGCATTTTTGTTGACATAGAAAGCAGAAACGCCTCCATGGTGATTGACTTTTCTTATGAGTTTTTTATTTAAAAGATCTTGTATTTCTGCTTGGCAAAATTTTAGAACTTCTTGGTTCATTTGTGTAGGACGAGCTTTTGTAGGTATTTTGTTTTCAGAAAAATCATGTTCATAAGGTAAGTCAACAATATGTTTTTTTCTTTCCCAAAAAGCGTTGGGTAAAGTAGAGCATATTGTTTTTTCTATGTGTTTTTGTAGAGAAGTTATTTTTTCTATAACATTTGGTTTTAAAAGATTTTCTTCTATTCTTTTGAATTCTAAGTCTTCTTTTAGGAATTCAAGCTGGTTTTCTTTGTCTTTTATAAGGCAATTGATTTCAGAAATAGAATGTTCTTGTAAAATGTTTAAGCTTCTCTTTTGTGGTTTTGTTATGAAATTGAAAGCGATTTTTTTGTTTAAAGCATGAGTTTCAATACCTTCATTAGTAACTGAAAAAGGTTGGATTAATTGTATGAAAGGTGTTCCAAGAATTACCCGTTGTCTCATATTCTTGACTAAAAGAAAAGATGTTTTGTAGGACATTTGATCTTTTATTATTAAGGCTTCTTGTGTAGTTTGTATTGTATATTTAGTTTGTCTCCTGAGGCTGATTTTAAGGATTCCGATGTTTTATCAAAGTATCTAGTTGGAACAAGGCCTTCTTTAATACAATTGAGGTCAGCTCCTGTATCAAAGAGTGCTGTTGTTTCAATAGTAAACTCATTGTTGATTTTTATCAAAATATTTATGATCCATTTCCTAGATGTTATTTCTGTTAGTAACATAAGAAAGGCTGGATCAGTAGACTCAGAAGTATTAGTGATTTCATTTTGGTCTTCTAAAGTCTTTCCTTTTATAACGAGAGATTTTATAGCAGAAATTTCCTGTTTCATTTCTACCTGTGTTGTTTTGAGGGCTTGTATTTCTAATTTTTGTTGTTTTATTTCATTTTGAAGATCATTAATGTTTATGGGCCTAGAAAGAGGTTTTTTGTTTCTATTAAGAATGTCTTTGAGATTGTAGGAGGTATTGGAATTAGTGGCAATGTTCATGGAGGAATGAAGTCTATCTAAATATTCTTTTTGGCTTCTCGGATTGGTTATTTTATCTGCAGTGCTAAGGAGGAATTCTTCTTCTTTAGTTAACATGTTTATTTCAGGGAATGGGTTTGTCTCGGTGAGGCGTCTTCATAATCAGAGTCAGAAGAGGTTTCTATTTCATTAATCTGAAGACCTTCTTCATCAAGAAGTTCATCAGAAGAAGTGTCATCATTTTCTATAAAGATGTTATTAAGCTGGTGTAAAGTGTTATCGTCTAAGGACAATTCATTCATTCTTTTATTAATTCTACAAAAGTATTTTGAAATATGACCTTTTCTTCCGCAGAGTAGCATTTAATGTCTTTAAAGGTTTTCTTATCGTATGAGGTCTATTTTGATTATTCTGGTGTCTACGTTTATTTCTATGAGGTTGAGGTTTATTGCTATGTTTCTTTGTCTCTTTTTCGGGGGCAAGTTCCCTTGCATTTTGATTTTGTTTTTTCATTATAAGAGGGATCGTATCGAGCACGTAAGTCTCCTAAACTTCTATTGGTGAGAGACTGTTCTTCTTTGAGTTGTCTTTGTAATTTAATCGTATTACACATTTGTGTTCCTTGTCGTAAACATAAGAGACTATTTCTCCATAAGAAAGAAGATCATAAGGAATTTGGCCACTGTATTCTTCTCTAATTCTATCTCTAACTTGGTCACCTATGATTTGAGGTAGACCGCTAAGAATTTTTCTTTCCAAAAGGGTTGATTGCGGTCCGGTCTAACAAGAACCCTTTGAAGAAAAAGTTCTTTGTATTCTCTCGAATCTTCCTAAGGATTTACAACGCATATTGGATAAGAGATCTTGGTTCCTATCCCTAATGTGTGAAGGGTCTCCTATGAAGTGTTGTGAAATGGAGTAAATAAGGGTGTTCACCGCATCTTGGATGAGACGTCCTGATCATCATCCATGCGTTGTCCAAAATCGTCTATTTTATACGCAGTTAAAATCTGTATTTTTTGTTCATCGGTCAAATAATTATCCCACCAACCTTTTAGTTGTCCAGTAAACTGCTACTAAAAGATTAGCAACAGCATGATCAGAAACATCTTGCTGTGTTTTATAAGCATTAGCAAGCATTACCATGTTATTAAGAATATTCATGATGTTGGTTTCGGCTACACCGTCTATATTCCATTCATAAATGGCGTCCTGGAGAGTATTTATTCTGTATTTTTTGCGATGATTCTTCTTGGGCTATGTCGTGGGGTTGCTCTACCGTAATAAAGTTTTTGAGGATGTCTCCAATTGAGTCTATTTACCTCGGGGACAGATTCATTGTCGAGTCATTGGAGGGTTTGGTCAAGGTACTAATAGTAGGATGATCGGGGTGTCATTAATAATTAGTCCTTGAAATTTAGGAGTGTCTAGTATAGGAGCAGGTTCTAGCTTTGTTTTCCCTAGAGTTTTTTCTTTTGTTCTATGGCTTTGGCAAACTCGACTAAGGTTTTTGGGAATTCAAAAGCTTTGAAAATGGGTTTTTGAGTGTGTCAACAGGTGGAGTGGTTACGTGGGTAGGATTTTGTATGGTGGATTCTATCCTATTCAATTGTTTTCCTATGGTTACAAGATGTTGATTAGTAAAATTGTTTTGTTCAATGACTTTATGGGTGTATAGGGAGTCTCCTTTGTCTGGAACCCTAAAAGGAGTGGCAGTAACCTCGCTTTCTCCATGTTGTATTTTTATTCTCCTAAGGGGTGGATGGTTGGATTCTATGGTTTCACCATTATCCAGTTTCCACTTATAATGATGGTCTAAAACAACAATCTCTTTTGGTTCAAGGAATTGTTCTTCTAACCAATCAAAGAAAAATATATGGACTTCATATTCGTACATGTAGTCGTAATATTTTTGCTTGATATCTTTTGCTTTATCAGCAAAGGTTTTGAAGAACCATTCTCTGATGTGTTTGTTGTTTTCAGAATTAAATTCTTTGTTAAGGAAAGCACGGTTTGGTTCGAATTGTTTTTCTAAAACATTTAACTCAGCATCTATCATTTGAGAATAGGTGGGAGAATGATGAGGAGAATCTGTATTTTCTAAAACGGGCTCGAGCATTGGTTTTGTTGGTAGACCGGTCCTGGAAATTCCCGATCTATTGTCTAGACCAGTGATTTGGTTCAGGTGGTATCTCGGGGTTATTTCTACTAGTATTAGGAGGTAAAGGTGTTGTATCACGTATAGAAGGATCTCTACTAGTACTAGGATCTCTACGAGTACTAGGAGGAATAGTGATTATAGGAGGAAGATTGGGATTAAGATCTACTGACCTTGAGTAGGATGTTTGAAATGAAGGACTGGATCTTGAATCAAAAGATCTTCTAGGAAATCTAATAGTGACACTTCCTTCCGGATGTTGAATCACATTGGTTGGAGTTGTATTTTGAACAATTTGTTGGGGAATTTGGTTTTCTAATTCCCATTGTTCTCGTAAAGTAACTTGATTCCAGCTAATAGCTCTTGGAATCGTGGTATTTGCTCTAGAAATGTCGGTTTGGAGAAGAAGTGTTTCTCCTTTTGGACTATGTTTAAAAGCATGTTCTCCAAAGGCTGAAGCCATGGCTTTATAATGGATCCTATAGACAAGAGCTAGAGGAATAGATCCATCTGCTACTTTGTAATTGTGTGTTTTGATTTGAAGTGTGAGGGCTCTAAGGATATTCTTGTCTTTAAGGGAAACGGAGAAATTGGGGTAACAATCAAAATGTATTGGTCCTTTACAGGCTTGTCTCTACAAGTACCAAGAATAGATTCATCATAGTTCAGAGACGAGAATCTCTTAAGACTAAAAGAATGGATGTATTAAGACCTTCTTTTGTAAGAGGTTTGATGCCTACTTGAACTAATCCTATATGAATGTAATTGTATTTTTGTTTATGCTTATGGATGGACTCTTTATTAAGAAGATGTATTTTTTCATAGGAATTAGAAAGAGGAACATCTCTTTCTTCAGTGGTTATGACATAATCGGATTTTTTGAAAAATTTCAATTTTGACTGTTTGTATATTTCTTTAAGCTGTATTTTAGGAATTTCCCAATTTTCTATAGATTTGTTGAAATCTTCTATCCTTACTTCTTCTCTATGTATAGGACTTGGATCTCGAGTCCATTTGTGATAGAGAACTAGAGGAAGATGTAGATCTTCTAAGTAAGCTCATACTTAAGATCGGAACTAATCCTTCTTGAGAACCGTTACGAGTTAAACCAACGGTCTAATGTGACCACTCGGGGACTTAGGGCCTGGACCACTCTCAGAAACAAGAAGGATGCCAACGAATGGCTCTCGATCTGTGAGTATGTTCTTACAAAGACTATCTATACCTTCCCACTGGCTCTGATACCATAAAGGGGTTAGGATCGGAGTACTATATGAGAGAACAAGGAAGTATAAGAGAGATTATTGAACAGATCTATAAATATTGAGAGTGTATAAGAACTAAATAAAGTCGCGAGAATTAAAAATAATATAAAGACCAAAAGCAATATATAAACCATAAAGGGGTTAGGATCGGAGTACTATATGAGAGAACAAGGAAGTATAAGAGAGATTATTGAACAGATCTATAAATATTGAGAGTGTATAAGAACTAAATAAAGTCGCGAGAATTAAAAATAATATAAAGACCAAAAGCAATATATAAAATATAAAGTAAGAGTATGCATAAACAAAAACCAACCATGAAGGTGGTATGAACTTGTATTGAATAAAGCGAAAGGTTACATGTATTGAAAGATGCAGAAATTTAAAGCATCAAGTCATCCACTAGGCGGTAATCCGCACTCCAGGGATTATCGATGTTTGTATTACAAGAAATGGTTAACCAACTATGATGTAAGTTGGTAACCCTGTATAAAACTATGTATATGAAAACTAACTTACTTTGAAACCAGGGGATACAAGGTAAGTGAGCTTGGGGATGGAAGAGATGAGGATGAAGAAGGAAGGGATGATGGTTTAGGAAGGAGAGGATGGAGAGAAGGAAGAAGTGAGATCTGGAAAATTTCGAGTCCCCTTCTCTTGTGCCGGAGGAGTGTATTTATAGTGGTGCTACAGTGAAAGTGCTACAGTGCTGAACAGTGTAAAGTGAACAGTACTGAGTGAACAGTGTAAAGTGAATAGTGAATAGTGAACAGTGTACTACGATGTATAGACTTTGCACCGCTTCAATAGTGTTGGCATGTGATGTCTTGATTTTAATCTCTCGTCTAGGTTGATTCCATAGCAGTCGTCTTCATTGGTGTTTCCACCGTGATGCGACCGTGAGGATCCGTCTCGTATTGTCTTGAGATTTGGAAGATCCACATCGTGATCCTTCCGCTTCGATAGCATTGTCCCGAGGGTGTTGCGGTATTCTTCTTTGTTCGGGCTGCAGCAAGTGCCGCACTTGCCATGGATTTCTCTGTAAAAAGGATGTATGTGATGGGATTTGTGGTTATCATGTTTTCTGGCTATTCAGCCATGTTCTAACCGCAGCTTCGGATCCTTGTTCATGGTATTTGAATCCATCCCACCATTTTGTTTTGTATTTTCGGACAAGTACTAGTACTCCAGGTTTTGTGGATGTATTGTATTCAAATTCCCAGGCTGTTACCCAAGAGATTCTGAATATTATAAAGAAATGCATAAGGCATGGGAACCTTCTATCATGTGGTGTTGGTACGAAGTATTCGCTAAAAATTTGTAACCTTGTCAACAATGGGGTGGGATGTAGTATTATGTCCAAAGGACCTAAAAGATCCCACCAAGAGTCAAACCAATTTGGTAGGCTTTGTCTTGGGAAGTTGTCTTTGAAAAATAATAACCAAGTGTGCTGGAAATTTGTATTTTGTCTGAAGAAAACATTCCACCAGGCTTGTTGGTAGTCCCAGTAGGTGTATGAGGAAGAATATGGTAGACTTTGGGTAAGTCTGGTTTGGAATTTTCTGGGTGTATGAGGCGAGGCTCCCCAGTGTGAGGGGTGTATGACTTTACTGATGGATATAGTGGATATATATATATATATATATATGGGACCAAATTATAAAAGTCCATTGGCTGTCCAAGGATGCTGCCCCATGCGACCTCCGCCGGAGCAGGACACCGTTCTGTACCCTCTCCTCCAGTGACGTAGATGTCAACATTGATGACTTGAGTACAAGTTTAAATTGGGCGGCGAGCTTGGGGCTAGGATTTGCATAAAGAAGGTGATCGGTCGTCTTAGAGGCACATAGCTAGAGAGTAGAGGGTGGATTGCTTCTAGCGAGTTTACGTAAACAAGGAGTCGACCCTTGTGGGTGGAAGCAAGGAGTCGCACCACCACCCCGCAAGAGTCAACGGTTCTTGCTGGCGACAGTGGTATGGCGGCACCGTCCCTTCAAAACCCTTCCTGGCAATCATCTTTTTCTCTCTCGAGACACTGCTCCTTTTTTTCTTTTTTTCTTTTTTTCGATTTGTAATTCCATGCAGCGCACTTGTCTCCATATTAGTGTTCCATGTGGAAATTTTTTATCAAATGCCACACTGGCAACATTCAATTAATTGCACTATTTAAAAATTGAATTCAGTTGCAATTCGACGATAAATTTAAGATTTATATTTAAAGATTTTAGAATTTGATTGTATATAAGTTACCTCCGAAAGGTACCACAGACCTTCTCAAATCCCTGCCTAAAGGCATTGGCTTCTCAGGCCAGCCTCGCTAGTAGCCTGGATATTAATTTGCTTGCACATTGATGTGATCTACACTTTGATGACTTTTTGTTACATGAAATATAAGCCGTTTTTAGTGGGAAAATATAGTTTCAAACAGTTACTAAATTGGGAGGATGAAATTTACAGAGGATAAACATTTATGAGTATCTTATTAATCAATTTTCTACGATGTTTCTTTGATATCTGTAACTTCCAGTGGACCATGACAGTCCTTTGATAAATGCTTACTAGTCTTCTTGGCTAAGGATTTTCTTCCAATATAACTTGACTATATGTCATCGTGCACTCTTTTGGGTCCGACAGATGTTCTGATGTGGGGGAGATGCTTTGCACTCGATAACCCTCGACTTGGGCGAGGGTGGATGTTCGACCGGCACATGGGGGATTTGACTTCAAAGCACGGCTTGTCGAATTTGCACTAGAGAGATGTGCAAAGGAGAGGAGATGTAGGGCAAACGACAAAAGTAAGAGCATTGTATTTGGCAGGTTGAGTTCAACAAGAAACTAAATAATTCAACATTCCAATCTGGAAAGAACTTTGATACCAGATATTCTTTGATTGGGCGTGCCAAACTTAATCGTCTTGCTCTTCTTCTATCTTGCAATTATTGAAAAAATCTTCCAGCAAACTTGTGACCCAAAATATCAGATTTGGTTTACATATCGCACCGAGGCATTAAAAAGCCATGCTCGCGAGCAAGTGTCCTCACATTGTTGGTTGAGCCGTCTCTATATCACAAAGCACGAATTTTTGGCTTCTAGTTTGATTGGCTACAAGTCACGATAATAATATTTGTCTTGCCCTAATTATCAAGATTACATGGAGTTGCTTTTTTATTAGTTGTTTTTAATTGTTAAATCTGCAACATGGGATGAGATTCATCTCTCCCAGACTCCCACTGGCACACGAAATGTAGTCCGAATCCAATGTCGTCATTACTTGACGTAATTGTGATTAGCGATTAATCTTGCACAAGCTCCTCGTGATTAAGGCGGGAAAGCACCACGTGAAAACGATTGTTTGTGAGGATCCAGTTTTATCTCCACTCATGGAAATTATCGGCTTGCCTCCCACCTGTTACTTGCAAAGTCCACCTCATCCTCGTCAGAGACCTTATCCGCCCTGAAGATCTTCTCAAGCTCCTTTGATCCAGCCTCTCTTCAGCTAATGGATGTGGCTTCCCGTCAAACGCTTTTATTTATGGCATTGCAATCCGGGCAGGTCTTTTGTGGACCACTTTTCCGAGGGAATGTTACGTGGTACCTCAGGAGAATCATTTTACCTCTTAATCTAGAGATTGATAAATGACCTAGACCAAATTCTTGGATGCTACTTACATTATAGCTGGGCGGTGTTTCCTCCATGCAATTTCCTCCAATGATCTTATAAATTGTACATTCGCTTGCATATAGGCAACCTACACTTGTAACCCACCAAGTGGAAACATTTCCTCCTATAAGAGACGGAGCAAAGTATATCCTATATCTAGCTAAGTCTGCATGTGCGTGACACCAATAACTTATAATCCATCAATAAAAATTGTAGTTTGAGGAAATCTTTTCCTAAGATAGATGGAAGAAAATTTAACCTATAAGAGCAAGGTTTATTAAACAGTTACAAACACAAATTTAGTAAAGTTAATATCAATAACTTGTACAAAACCTATTCAATGGAGGGTTGGCTTGGATTTGGGTGGGTCAAAAATATGTCTAACACAAATTGACTCATTTAGTCCATATTGACCTCATTTTATGTAATATAAATTTAGCGACTTCTACCTCACTTGACTCAGACCCAACCCAACTCATATTCTAATTCTTCATAGAAAAAAAATCTAACCAATAAAAAAATGAAAAAAAAAAAAAAAAAAAAAAAAAAGCAAGTAAGAAATTACTAAATATAGTCCACCCAAATAATTCGTATTTTAAATGCATGGACAAGGTGATCAATAGCCTTGCCCAGCCATACTTGGATGAGGATCCTCTATCTCATAGAGTGATTTCATCGGCGTCTCAATTACTTCTCGTGAGTTAATTCATTTAAACAAGGTAGCATCAACGATTGAGATACTACCGAGACACCCATAGGAATCCCTTGTGGGGTAGAGGATCGATATTATATCTCTAGATCTACCTTTTTTTTTCTTTTTCTTCAATATCAGCTCCATTTTGATTTTATGCCACTTTTGTGTGATATTGTCACAATCAAGAAGATTGGGGATTATAAAAGTTGTCGAATTTATATTTATTTGTAATAGGATGTGTCGAGTAGACTAGTTTCATGATCCATTCGAAACTTCGCAGAATTGTGACTAGTATGTAAATTTTCAAATTTGGTTCTTCACACCCCTTACATGCACACTCATTCTTAAATTGCACATCTTTACCATACTAGCCCCTCATATTGCTAAGTAAAACACCATCGGATTTCAAAGTAGCATGATCTAACTCAAAAATTTCACTTAAGTGGGCAAGTCAAGCATCTTTTTTTCACAATAATAGGATCACTATAACTAACTCTATTAAGTTCCCGCCATAGAACTCAGCAGCTACACTTTGATTCCGCTGTTCGAAAAGGAACATCAGCTCAAACAATTCTATCTCTAGCAACCAAAAGAACCTGAAATGTTTTAAAAAAAGTAGGCGTACAATGTACAAAAAGTACATACCCTTCTTTATCTCGAAAGATTGGATTTCCTAACTAGCCAACAGCTATTCCATCCCCGTTGTCCATTGAACCTGCTCTGAATGATCCCCACTTTGCTGGATTATTACCAATATAATCATAAAAAGCTAATTTTTCAGGAATTTTAGACCAAGCTTCTGATAAAATTTTGATTTTTGACTAGCCCATCACCAACTCTTTGATATATTCCTTGCTGGAAGCATCTCTAATCATTCTTTCGTCCAACAGTAGTGGATTCGCATTTTATGGGCTTTCAATGAACTGCTAAGCCCTTGAGTGAAGAGGATCATGAGTGACTTCTTGCGGTCACTCATGGCGAGTGCGTCTCATTTTTCTTCTAACAATATAACAAACCCGGCACGTGTTTATCAATTGCATTGCATCCAGGCAGGTTTTGGTTTTCTGGACTAAATGGGCAAAAAATTACGAGGTTTCTTAGGAGAACTCTTACCTATTAGTCTAGAGACTAAACAATGACCACGACAATGAGGGACGTGTCTAAAAGAGAAATAATTAACGT
Organism: Eucalyptus marginata; assembly: GCA_014182565.1. NCBI lineage: Eukaryota > Viridiplantae > Streptophyta > Magnoliopsida > Myrtales > Myrtaceae > Eucalyptus > Eucalyptus marginata. Next base: position 3,632,984 of record CM024593.1, read on the forward strand.
AGACTTCAGTAAATTATTGACACTTCGGTCAATCTGAATCCTTTGAGCACCATGACTTGCCTATTTATAGGTGACCATCTCTCCAAGAAGAAACAAGAAAATGCGTAGATCCTCTGAACCCTAGCTTCTCCTAAGCTTTCCAAAGCAAACAAAATGTTCTCCACCATTTCTGTAGCCCTTCTCTTCATAGTGCTGATCCTTTTTCTCATACACATGACAAAATTTAAGTTCGGTAGTATCCACAAAAATGGAAGATCGGTGCCACAACTTCCCCCCGGTCCTGCCCCGTGGCCCATCATTGGCTGTGTGCCCGAAATGCTGAGCCAAAAGCCAACATTCCGGTGGATACATCGCCTCATGAACGAGATGGACACTGACATTGCATGTATTCGGCTCGGCAATGTTCATGTCATTCCTGTGACATGCCCTGAAATTGCCCGAGAATTCCTTAAGAAGCACGATGCAACATTTTCGTCAAGGCCTACATCTATGGCGACACGAACATATAGTGGCGGATTCCTCACAACCATCCTAAGTCCTTATGGCGACCAATGGATGAAAATGAGGAGAGTTATAGTTTCGGAAATTATTTCCCCCGCGAGACATCATTGGCTCAAGGATAAAAGAACCGAGGAAGCGGACAACTTGGTCAAGTACATTTACAATCGAAGCGAAAGCTCGAGCAGAACTGTAAATGTGAGGATCGCCACCAGACAATTTACTGGAAACGCGATCCGGAAATTAATGTTTAGTAAAAGATACTTCGGAGAGGAAAGGGCGGACGGGGGACCAACCATTGCCGAGGAAGAACACGTTGAGGCGATATTTACTATACTTAAGTATTTATATGCATTTTGCATATCTGACTATTTTCCTTGGTTGGTAGGGCTTGATTTAGATGGTCATGAGAAATTTGTTAAAGAGGCTGTCAATACTGTAAACAACTATCATGACCCCATAATTGATGCAAGGATCAGAAAATGGAGGAGGTTCGGCAATTCGAACGAGGAATCCACCAGCAGTGATCCTCATGATTTGCTCGATGTTCTAGTTATGCTCAAAGATTCAGAGGGAAAGCCACTACTTACACCAGAAGAAATCAAAGCACAAGTAACGGTAAGATGCAAACATGTATATACTATATACTAGCTTCTTTTTCTTTAAGCAAACTTTTTTTACTTGTGCATGCGTATGTCAAATAGATCTCTTTAGTATCCTTTAATACATCATCAAAATTGTATCGTTACATTGACAGAAACTCAATTTCACTTGAATTATATCCTATATGCATTGTCTTTTTTTGTCTTCAAATAAATTTTGAGGTCTAAACGGTACAGTAGGAAATTTATGAACGAAGTACAATAACAAAACCTATTAAAACCTATATTTGCAGGAAATAATGTTTGCCACTGTTGACAACCCGTCAAACGCAGTTGAATGGGCCATGGCTGAGATGATAAACCAACCTGAAATCCTCAAAACAGCAACAGAGGAATTGGACAGGGTCGTTGGTAAAGAGAGACTAGTCCAAGAATGTGACATCCCATATCTTAATTATATCAAAGCATGCATTCGAGAAGCCTTCAGGCTCCATCCAATCGCACCTTTCATCCCTCCACACATGGCCATGTCTGATGCCGTTGTCGCTGGCTACTTTATCCCAAAAGGAAGTCACGTGCTACTGAGCCGTCTTGGCCTCGGGCGAAACCCTAAGGTCTGGAACAAGCCGCTTGAGTTTAGGCCAGAGCGGCACCTTACTAGTGACTGCACTGAAGTTCAGCTCACAGAGCCAGACTTACGCTTCATTTCCTTCAGCATAGGGCGGCGTGGCTGTGTGGCTCCGATGCTTGGGACTGCAATGACCGTCATGCTTCTCGCTAGGATGGTTCAAGGATTTAATTGGATGGCACTGCCTAATGTCACCAGCATCAATCTTGATGAGTCCTTTGAGGATCTATCTCTTGCTGATCCGCTCATTGCTCATGCAGAGCCACGTTTGCCACTGCATCTCTATCCTTGAGAGTTACTTGCAAGAAAGTGAAAGTTAACGTTGCCTAGCCTGTTGTATGCTCTAGTGATTTGGGTGGAATAATGAATAATTTCGACTTATTATTTGCTCCTTTCCCTTAAAGATCAGCCAATATGAGGTTTTTCAGTTCACTAGTATCCTCAAAGTGCACTTTAGAATATCAAATTATGAAGATAATACAACTTTAAGCCTTAGTAGCTAGTGAAGAGATAGTGTGATGATGCCTAATTCACACCACACAAACAAAGGCCTCCACCTTTCGACCTTAGACAGCCCTCCAACGCTTAATTACAAAAGAAACAAGAGGAGGCTTTTTTTTTCTTTTCTTTTTTGCCTTTTTTTTTCCTGTGATCTATGCAATATAGGAAAAAGTGCAATCCACCTTTCGAGGCAAGCCTCATTAACAATTTGTATGGATTTCAAACCTGCGCCCTAAAGAAGGATTTGAAGGATTCTGGGCCATATCTTTCTTTAGGGTCCTAGATACTTGGGGGCATAGCACTTGCAATATGATGTAAAGAATGGGCTTATTTGGAGAAACTGATCACATACCCGATGACTCCTGTGCTATAATCACTCGATGGAGTGTTGAACTTGCGTCACGTCCAAACTCCTGTGCTGTCATCACTTGATGCACAGCAGCTCCGCCACCAGACCCATCAAAACTTTCATTCTAAGCATTTACAAGTGATTCGTATTCTCTTTTGTATTCCTTACATGTCATTTCGTTTTTAACTTTGTGATTATCATGTGTCAACACACTTGTGGTGTCGTATTTTTCTTTATACTTCTAGATGGCACATGGAGATAGAGAGAGATTACCGGCTTCCTCAATTTTCGATCATTTTGTTTGCCCCTTCTCTAACATCAACACTACTCTGAAACCCTTTTAGCATATACCTTTGAAATGATAAGAAAGGTCTAATTTCGGGTTTTTTTCTTTTCTTCATTGATAATTTGACTATTTAAACCGATCCTTGATGTTAGAGAACTGGTGGCTCTGACCTCCCCTCCAGTTACGAGGATGTAGACATCGACGACCTAAGTAAAAGACTGAACTTGGGCAGTGAGCATGGGTAGGATTTGTGTGAAGGAGGTGATTGGTCGTCTTAGAGGTCCAAGTCCAACGTCGTCATTAAGGCCGGAAAGCGCATCGTAAAATTGAATGTTTTTTAGGGTTGAGATTCTTCATTTAAGAGATGATGCGTTCTATAGGCTTCTGTTGATTGAATTTGCTCGACCTCTCGTTAGGATAGTCCGATGTTTATTGTACCTCTCTGCAAGACGTTGCTCCAAAAGGTAATGAAAAGGATGATATAAAACAATGGTCCATGTGGTAATGGCACATGCAGAATATCTATTCACCAAGATTCTGACTTGGAAACTATTTAATCATCGAGTTGGTGCGAAACATAATAATTCAATATTCCAATTTGTAAGGTATTCGAGTACCAAGCCATTTATTTGGTATGCAAAATTTAATCGGCTAGCTATTCATCCATCTTATGATTATGACAAATTTCCAAGACTAAGTCCAATTGAGCATATATGGGGAGGTGCCTCAAGCTGGGAAACGACGACAGATTTGCCGCAAAAAATAAGAAACATTCGATAAAAGACGATTTTATATTTGGGGGGTGGGGGTTGGGTTGGGTGGTGATGATGGTCGTCGGGGTATTGTCGGGCTGGCGATGCCGGCAACCGTGGTGGCCTTGAGGAAGGCCGGTGTCCAAGCACTTGTTGTTGAGAGATCGGAAGGACTGCGAGCGACTGCGTTACTCTAGATTACTTCACTAATTTGTGGCTTGCACTTGATACACTAGGCGTTTCGGACAAGCTCAGTACCCTTCATGCTCCTCTTATAAAGAAAATTCCGATGTATCAAGGCTCTATCTACCATCTGATACGGATCGCACACCGATTCCAAAAGATGACACAAGTAAACAATCCACATTATTCAGCATATAATAACTAAATTACAGAATCGAAAGAACACACTGAAAAATTTGTAACCGAATTTCACCGAGACATTTTACATCTCCACGCAGAGGCACCCTAGGAATCTACTAGACTTCGAAGAAAGTTCAAAGATGATTGTTATCTTCTCTCAAGGTTAGGGCACAAAGAGATTAAAAACACTCACACCATCTACTGTATATTAAGGTTAAGCATGGTTTCAAGGTAGAACTAGGAACCTGAGAACCGATCCGGTCCAAAATCTAGGATATGCAAGATAGATTCCAAATTCCAGAAATTGTGGAACTTGAAATCTAAAACACGTCTTTGTGTTTTTCTTATTCTATGTCTTCGTGCGATCCTGTAGCATTTCATGGCATCCAATAATGAATGTATAATTTGAATCCACTAGTCTAAACTTACATACATCGATATACATGACTAAGACTTTTGCATTACTAAATTTCATAATCTTTGTGTATCTTTGTAGCAAATTATGATCATTAGAGATGATGATTCACTACAATAGTTTAATTAAGAGCACAAGTAGAACTTGGGTGGGCCTGGAAACTGACCTTGAAATCTATGACAAAGTAGGTTCTAAGTTTCAAAAATTAGGGAACTTATTCCAACGAATGGACTCCAAATTCCAAGTGGAACTTGAAACCATTTACCCCTACCACATACATTCACTTTTCTCCTTCTTTTGGCCATCACCGCCTCTCCTTTTCTTTTATCTCTATTTTTTTCTCTACCATTCATAGTTGCAACCTCTTAATAGCTAATATATGAGGTGTGACTTTTAACCTAAAAGCAAAATGAAGGGAAAATAAAAAAAAAAAAGGCCTAAATAAAAGGGTTTGGTTTCACCCACCAACAATCTCTTACTCAAAGACAAATAAACCAGATGCACCATGCAACTTTGCATACATCTACTTCATAAACTAGTAATAAACTTGTGATATCTCAAAATTTGGCTCGTATTTTCGAAATATATGAAATGGTTATTTCATCAATACACTTATGATTATTTTACTCTAAAATGATCACTTACAAGTTAACTAATCTATTAGGTAAGGCCATAAAGGGTTAAAATATGAAAGACCAGAGAATTTGATCAGGATCGACCACTCTACCATAAAAATCGACAATAGTCAATATTACACTGTTATAAGTCAATTAGCGGCAAAAGATCTCTTCAAGTGCCTTAACTTGGCACAAAGGGACACTTAAGTGCCATAACTTATGAAATGTACACTTAAATGCCACATTTTAAGAAAAGTGGGACACTTGAGTGCCACATTTGGTGAAGCCGATCGGAAATCATATGTGGCAATTAAATATTAATATTTTTTGCCGAGGTGGCTCACCGGAGAGCTGAGTCAGCTCTAATTCACCTAAAATGACGTCGTTTCGGGTGTTGGCCAAAATAGAGCTCTTAAATCGGCCAAAACAACGTCATTTTGGCATAATTTGAATTTTAATATAATATAAAAATTAATTAAATTAAATTTAAACCAAAATAATAATATAATTTATATTTTAAAAAAAAAAAAAAAAAACAGAGGAGGAGGAAGGCGGTTGGTGGCTAAGGGCTAAAGCCCTCGCCGCCGCCGCCTCCCGCCATCACTAGCCCTTCCCGACGGCGACGAGCTGCCTCCCTTTTCTTTTAATTTTTTTTTTTAAAATTTTTAAAATTTTAAATTTTTTAAAATTTTAAAATTTTTTTTTTAAAATTTAATTTAAATTAAATTTAATTCAATTTTATATTAAATTTTTACCACGTCGCATTTTGGCAGATTTTGGCCGGATTGGCACTCAAGTAATCCATTTTGCTCCGATTTTGACACTTAAGTGTACCTTTTGTAAGTGTCCCATTGTGCCAAGTTATGGCACTCTAGGGGTCCGTGTCTCATCAATTAGCGAACGGATATAAATCGATTCGACGGAAATACGTAGTCAGTTAGCGAGTGATTCCGCACAATTACAATACTCGTGTTGAAAGACAATAAACTGATTTCCTATTGATCTTGTACTCAGGGTACGTGATTGAACCCTTGTGATTACGTGACAATCGAGAGTCATCCATGATTCAAAAAGTTATAAATGTGTATCGAAAATTATCGACCATAGGTCGACTGCACAAAAACCCCTAAAAAACACCCAATAGTTTAGGTTATACTAAAGTCGCATTCGATCGATTTTTAATCGTGAAATTTAATTCGATTTCGGATATCAAACTTTCAAGGATTTCAAGACAAATTTATTGGACATCGCCTCATCGTCCGTTAAATTATTGGCAAGTTTGAAATTTTTGGAAAAGGAATTATCGGACAGAAATTGGAGATCAGAAAAGGAAAAATCAGACCTAGTGGCAAAGTTATAATTTATTGGCCAAGATTTTGGTTTTAAAGAAAAATGGAAATATGAAGATTTTTAGGGCACAAAAGGCTTGGCATTGAGGGTTTTAGGGGGAAGTTGGTGAAGAGTGATGGGATTTTTGAAAAAAATCCATGGAAAATCCCTTTTCTCTCTCTCTCCCTCCCTTCCTCCCTTCTCCCACTTTGCCCCCCCCCCCCTCCTCCTCCTCCTCCACACGCCACTTCCCACCCCTCAGCCAAACCTCCCTTTCTTCTTCTTCTTCTTCTTCCTTAGTTCCTTCTTAACTACCCCTCATTCACCATCTCCACCGCTATCACCCACCCTCACCACCATCATCATCCCACACCACCGTCCACTGCCACCTCCATCACCACCTCCATCACCACCACCTAGTCGCCCGCTTAAGATGCCCGACGTGCGCCCTTCAAACCATCACCACAAGCCACCGCCCACATCCCACACGCTATCCGCCATGCCGCCCCACTGTCCCTCACCACCCGTTCACCACCACCAAACACCTAAGCCCAAGCCGTGACCTTGAGCCACCGCCACCACCGTCACCGTCAAGTCTCCAATCAAGCTACGGGCATCACATCCTTGACGCCATTGCGCCACCATCGTTCCTTCGCTAGTGATTAGTGCTCAATAAGTATGATTTAGCCTTAATCATGTTTAAGGACGGTTTAGATTAAGATTAAGTGTGATTAGTTTAAGTAATTGCGGTTAGTCTTAATTAATCGTGATTTGATTAATTGATCGAGTTTTTTTTTTAATCGTAATTATTAAATTAATGACGATTAATTTTTAGTTAATTATAATTATGTTAATTAATCGAGTTAACCTAATTAATTGTAATTAGCTTAATTAATCGCACTTAGCCTAATTAATCACGATTAATGTAGATTAATGATGGCCATTAAGTAGAATTTTATGCTCTTTTTCTAGAGGAGATTGTGCCTAATTCCGATGTATGTTATTGATTGCTCAATTATAGGTTTTATTTATTATTTCTAAGGAAGGTTTTATGGGTAAGAAAATAGAGAATTTTGAGGTGTCGGGTTTGGACACCGAATTTTAGGTGCTAAATGAAATAATGGGGTTTTAAAGAGAAAGTGGAAACAAATATTTTACTGGAATTTTAAGTGTGAAAATTTGCCAAAGTTGATTATTGAACGCAAACTCTTTTGTACTTGGGTAATTACTGGCAAATAAAAATTGGCTTAATTGTTGGTGTGCTTGAGTGGTTATTTAATCAAATTTGTCACCCAATGGGAGTTTAGGGATAATGTCCGATTTTTATCGAATACTTGTCACGGGTTCGAATGCCAAGTCACGATTAAGGTCGGATCAATGCTCCTTTATGGAATGCCGTATGGGCGGGGGTTCTAGACGATACCGTGCTTGATGGGGCGAGACAATGTCCGATCATGTCGAAAGACCGCCGACTCTTGTGTTGGCCATGGCCCAAGGAGTCGTAATAATTAGAACACGTATGTTTAATAGTGCGTCTAGTTATTGTGGATTGTGTTATGATTATTATTCATCCTTGTTGCATTGATATTGTGATATTTGAGGTATTAATGTGCAGGGGTGTGCCAAGGCAAGGTAAGTTTGTATATCATGCATGTTTAAGCTGCCTCCAAGACAAGTTCGTGTCTTAATAAAGGCTTAAGCTATTAACTCATAGAGATTTTATCACACTCCTCTATTGTTAAATGTTTTCAAGTCTTTAATATGGAGTGCCACCCCATACATTTTGGGGTCCCCATGGATTAGGATACTTATATGTTTGAGTTTCCTATTCAGGGGACCAGTCGTGTCCACAATTTGGTGATCACGACCATGTAAGTAAATGAGGGGCTGGCTGCTTGGTTGCCCTACTAGTTCAAGGCGTGGTTTATTAGGGAGGTGAATGGTGATCGGATCGGTCCACTTCATGGTTCATCGGAAGGCAAGACTTGGATTCAATTAATATCGACATCCCTAATTGTGTTGTTTCGAACCTAGATTCCGACTCGGACTATGAGCCGTGGAGGAGTTCCCCTTGACTACGAGCCCGACTCTCCTTCGAGATATTAGAGCCAATCCTCGAAGTTAGTGAAACTGAAGCTAACCTTGACCCCTCTAGCTTTTTTTGCTCTTAGGTCATGTAGGAGTTACCTTTTGATATAGGCTTGTACATATTAAACTTCTAGGGTTAACAAGTTGATAAATAAATATGCCACTTTTGGATTATTTGTTGTGCTTTGCTATCCCTATGCTTGAATGCTTTGACTAGGTGGTTTTATAAATTGCTTTTGCATGTGTTTAATCGAAAGATAAAAAAAAGAATAGGTTAGTGACGCGTCCTAGGACATTGCAGTTTAATCAACCGTCGTGGGATGTTTACACGCTTGGGGTTCGGGGTGTGACAAAACTTATGCCTCTGCGGTACTCTTCATTAATTAACACGGAGTAATACCAGTGATAGTAGTATATAAGTATGCTTCTCTCTATTATCAATTGAATTTTTCGGGCCACCAATTTTCTATAGGTTTAACTCATTATCTTTCAATACTAACCTGATGAAATGATAACGTCTCTTGACATGCCTAATCCTTGAGTGATAAGTTGCATTCTTTGCTAAGTGCACTACGCTTTAACTATCACCTTATAGTGTGCTCACTGGCTGCTCTCAATGTAGCTCCTCCATGTAATCTTGTAACCACATTATTTCCTTGGAGGCTTTTATGAGTGCTACATACTTTGCTTGTGTCATTAATAGAGCCACTACTTTTTGTCATTGAGATATCCATCTCACTACTATACCTATAACTTTAAAGACATATCCAGTAGTACTCTTACCACTATATCGATCATCCGATAAATCCATATCTAACCCTGCAACTCTAAAGATATGCCTTTGTAATAAAGAGCCCAATTTGATGTACCTACTGGGTGTCTCAATATGCATATTAGTGCATTATAATGCTCTTTGCTAGGTTATGCAAATATCAACTTTCAACTTTCACTACTTGTCCAATGACTGGTCTTGTGCTCACCATAGCATACATCAAACTTGTCACTATTGATCTATATGGGACTGCCATTGTAAGTTTAGTAATACATTAACCAACCCTTAAGTGATTCACCTTTAAGGGTAGGGTCATGACAACAATTGCTGCCATCTCATCTTTCAAGCCTAAGAAGTTGGACACATATTCTTGGAAAGTTTGAAGTGACTCATTAGAGAAGTTGCATCAGATTTTGCCTTATCCATATTAAATCTCTTCAACATCTTATTCACATAGTCTTCTTGTGATAGTAGTAATTTCTTATTTTTCCTGTCCCTGATGATTTTCATGCCTAGGATCTTCCTGACCTCTCACAAGTCTTTCATAGCAAACTACAATGCCATCATCTTCTTCACTTTTGCGATTCTCTTTATACCAAAGCTAACCACTATGTTGTAACCTTACCTCAAGTGGCACCCACCTAGGGTTTTAGCTAATGTATTACTAAGTTTAGAATTAGCTCGAGCTCTCCCAAGCCCATACCAATTCGCAATTTAAGGTTCAAGTATTTAATATGCAAAAGATTCTTATCTAGAAGTTGCCACTAATCGGTCTGTGCTGGGTCGATTATATACCCGAGTAAAATATTAGAAGATATACCTTACTTCTACGAATCAGAAATTAAATGAGTTCAGGAACTTGATTATACTAGATTACTCTAATTCCCTTTCGGTACCTTTCCTCTTTTATTTTCAAAAATAGTTTGCAAGCAATTTGCATTGATTTTAATTTACTCCATAACATGTGAGGTAATTAGGTAGGTGTGCAACCATAATTTAACACTTGATAATCAAAGTGTTAAATAAATTGTGAGAAAATGGGAGAATTAGTTTCCTCAAAACTACGAAAGCATCTGCATTGTCATTTAGAAAATCATATCAACAACTTTTTTATGATTCTAATTAACACGCAATTTCACTCAAAGTTTTTGTTTTAGGTTATCTCTTATTTAATGAAAATTAAGCTATATGCAATGTACGCTATTAATTTAACACGGCGTGCGACATATGAATATCCTAATTCTTATGACAATTAGATATATTATTCTAACATGACAAGCAAAAGATATTCTAATGATGGACAAAAATCATTATGAAATTATTCTAGTATGATGACGTACAAAGCATGCCTATTCTAACGTGACACACAATTTTATATTAAATGACCTAACATACAATTTCTAGCGATAAGCAAAATTAATATGCGACTATTCTAGCATGACACATATTTTCATGAACCTAACATATAATTACTAGATGATATGTGGGCGATGACATGGCAACCATGATGCAATTTAAACTATATGACACTCACATGGTATTTTTTTTTTTTCTTCATAAAATTCGAAAATAATTAAATTGCCAAAATAAACTATCGAGGTTAAAATAAAATCTAATCTGGACTAGGAAATAAGTCATTCTAAATACTAATTCAAAATAGCAAATTACCCAATCTTTCTAAAATATAATCAAATAAACATATATCCTAGAAAAGCAATTGAAATCTATCCCTAAACGTGCAATGTTATTTATGATTTTTCTTTATAGAAACAAAATTAATTCAAACCAAGCATAATTGGACAGAAATCACATCCACATCAAACACAACAATCAAGCAAGATATTATTCATATCCATCTAAATTTGGAAAAAGATAAAATCAGCGAATCATGTTTCGGACATAAGATCATATTGATCGATTTTCCGCATGATCCCGAGTTGTATTTTGGGTAGGGGTGTGCAACCAAACCGAGTATACCCGGTTCCCGAACCGGCCCACCCGGAAAATAGGGTCGGGAACCGGTTCTCATTGAAACAAGTTTGGAAACCGGTTCCCAAAATTCGGAACCGGTTTAAACCGGCCCGGGAATAGGTTCCGAGTGATTACCCACCCGAAAACCAGTTCCTGGACCGGTTTTGTGAGTAAATGTCTAAAACCCTTTTTTTTCTCCCGATTTATATTTTTACTCCCGCAATCACACGATATTTTTCCTCTTGCCTCTCTCAAACACGCACGATACTCCTCCTTTGTCATTCATCTTCCTCACTTGCTTCCCTCCCTCATCAGCTCCCTCTCGCACCGTTTGATGGACGAACGGTGTTCGTCGCCCCCAAATTCTTGTGTATCACATGGATTTTTTTTTTTTTTTGGTCGAAAATACTTCATTGATAGATACTGAGATGGTGGATTACAACTAGTAGGAAAATCTAAGCATAAGATAAGATAAAGCGCATGCAGGGGGTTAGATACCCAATTATTAGGAAGAGAACCATTATTGTGGGATTTGGCAATCCAATCCACAGCTTGGTTTGATTGGTGTGATTCAAATCGCAAAAAGACGTTCTTCATTTGTGTATCACATGGATTGGCTCGCCTAATTTTTCTTTTGTAGGAGGAGTTATGTTTGCATAAATAAGTAGCTTCATATAATAGTTGTGGGAATAAGACTAATATTAGACCTATGTTTGTTGCTAATTCTTTGCTTTATGATTTTATTTATTATAATTAGTCCTATGGATCCTTAATTTTTCGTTTAGTCAAAAAGTTTATGTATTAATTTATAACTAGTGCTTAATGTTTCAATATAAATTATGAGGATTACGTTATTTTCTCGCTTATTAATATAAAATTCGAAGTCGTATAGGATATCGGGAGATTACAAAATAGGTTCCAGTGGAAACAGGGTTGACCCTAGAACCAGGATCGGAAAAAGCGGGGGTGGGTTGAGTACGGGGTCCAATACAAACAGGGTTGGGTATAAGGTCCAGAAAAGGGGAACCGGTTATAACAGGGTCAAGGTCTAGACCCTACCCACCTTGGACCCGATCACCCCTAATTTTGGGTATAAAATCGGACCATGGATCATTATTAGGGGTGTGCAACTGGACCGGGTATACCCAGTTCCCGGACCGGCCCACCTGGAAAACAGGGTCGGGAACCGGTTCCCATTGAAATTGGTTTGGGAACAAGTTCCCAAAATTCAAAACCGGTTTAAACCAGTCCGGGAACAAGTTCCGAGTGATTACCCACCCGGAAACCGATTCCTGGACCGGTTTTGGAACCTGTTCCTGGACCGGTTTTGTAAGTAGAGGTCCAAAGCCTTTTTTTCTCCCGATTTCTATTCTTACTCACATAATCGCACGATGTTTTTCCTCTTGGCTCTCTCAAACACGTACGGCACTCCTCCTTTGTCATTCCTCTTCCTCACTTGCTTCCCTCCCTCACCGGCTCCCTCTCGCACCGTCTGATGGACGAACGGTGTTTGTCGCCGCCAAATTCTTGTGTATCACATGAATTGGCTTGCCTAATTTCTCTTTTGTAGGAGGAGTTATGCTTGTATAAATGAGTAGCTTCATATAGTAGTTGTGGGAATAAGACTAATATTATACCCATATTTATTGCTAATTCTTTGCCTTATGATTTTATTTATTATAATTAGCCCTATGGATCCTTAATTTTTCGTTTAGTCAAAAAGTTAATGTATTAATTTATTACCAGTACTTAATGTTTTAATATAAATTTAGAAGATTACATTATTTTCTTGCTTATTAATATAAAATTCAAAGTCGTATAGGATATCGGAAAGCGCAAAAAGGTTCCGGTAGAAACATAGTTGACCTTGGAACCGGATCGGAAAAACGGGGGTGGGTGGGGTACAGTGGGGTCCAATACAAACAAGGTCGGTATAGGGTCCGGTAAAAGGGGAACCGATTATAACGAGGGTCGGGTATGTGGGTGGGTCTAGACCCTACCCACCCTGGACCCGATCACCCCTAATCATTATATGTTGCGAAATTAGGAAATTATCAAAAAAAACTTATGACATGGCACATCTTCAAGACGTCTAATTAAGAACACAATAAATTCAAATTAGGCAACTTAATATATTGATGTTGAATCGGATAGCATATTACCTAATTTGAGATATCACGTAGATGACGTTTCCAAATTCGAGCGAACAACTATCACTGGAATCGCGTTGGTTCACGGTGGCTTGCGGCCGACGGTGGTGGTGCACGTCGAGAAGAGACGATCTCAGTTGGGTACGTCGCGTCTATTGAGCACTCGAGACGATGAGTTGCTGCACCCACCGAACACTCTTACGCATAATCACCACAGAAGAATTTCGCCACTTGGGCTCTTCTTGCTTGTGAATGATCCAAGCGCACTCCTTCAGTACTTCTTAACCACCTCAGTCAGGGATCACACCACTGGCACAGCTACGTGCAATTGGGATTGTTCGGTGAAGCTGGGCTTGCCTGCTATGCTGTCGTCGGATCAGGAGCTTCGTCGCCTGCAATGAGGCAGCGACGTGTTAGAGTTACGTCACTGGCAGGAGTGGCACGGCAGGGGGGAAAGCAACGGCTAGCAACGGGGACTCCTTGGCTCAGTCTGGTATGGGCCCGCTTCAGGTGAGGCAGCGGCTGGGAGGATTGGAACAGCTTGTGGTTGCTGGTGCAGTCACGAGCTGGGAGCAGAAGGTGGCGAGAGTCAGCGTCGCTGGCTGCAATTCGGCTGGCTCTCGTCGGAGTGGGTGTCACGCCCCGAACCTCGAGCGCGCCGACATCCCACCATGGTCATGCAAATGTGACATTCCCAGGTAGTGTCGCCGACCCCATTCATTTCTTATTGCGCAAGCGAAGCGTATTATAAAAACCCCTGACAATGAAATACGGGATAGAAAAACAGGAAGCAAAATCACAACATAACACTTTCATAATTCAACAGAATTACTAACAAAGGCCTACAGCCAAAAGTCTACAAAAGACCGGCTCTTAAAAAGGAACTGTCCTACGACCTACAAGTCGGACACGTTCTCCAATCCTTATGACTTCACCCTCCGCAACTCCTCGAGCCAACCAAAGCTATCTAGCCGCTCCATCCACCAGGGACCTGAAATTGTAATCCCCAAACCGGGATGAGACAATGTCTCAGCAAGTTCAACCCCCTAAACCCCTATTAGAAAGAAAATACGCCCCAGAGTGACCTAGCCACAACATCAAGAAGACTTACCTCGCATTAGTCTTCATCTGTGTTAGCACAGTTTATATAATTCAACCACTCGCAATTCGATAACCGAACAAGCGTGGCACAATCACATTATCGGACAATTCAATCACTTAGATCGTCTCGCCGATCAATCGACTCGGCCGATTACATGTCATTCTAAGCAAATCAATCACTGCTTCCAATCACAACCCTATAGGAAGGTTTAACGACCCGGTGGCAATCACGGTCCCACTCAAGACAATTAGAATCAGTGGCATCACGGCCCCACTCGGCACGACCATTAAAAGGTGGTAGATCCCGGCCCGATGGGCACGACCTCTAGTAGGTGGTAATTCACGGCCCGGTTGGGGGCGACCTTTATTAGGTGGCAATTCACGGCCCCACTGGGTGCGACCTTTATCAGGTGGCAATTCACGGCCCCACTGGGCGCGACCTTTATCAGGTGGCAATTCACGGCCCCACTGGGCGCGACCTTTATCAGGTGGCAATTCACGGCCCACCAGGCGCGACCTTTATCGAGGTGACATTCACGGCCCCACGGGCACGACCTCTAATAGGTGGTTAATTACGGCCAATCTCCCATAAATTTCGACACTTGGGACTTTATAAAAAGAATCCCTATTTATCACAATCACACTCCATTTGCCACAATCAATCATCAAATTCAAATTCTAAATACACGAAAGCGATCGGCACGAAATTTCGAGAGTTTAGGGTCGACAAAATTTTCGGAATTTAATAAATAATTAAATTTATTCCGAAAATAATTAAATAATAATATCCATATTTTTCACGATCCACACTCAATTTATAATATCCAATCATCAATTTCAAAATCTGACTACACAAAGAAATGATCAAACACGAAATTCTAAGCAATTGGGGTCAAAAATAATTTTTCGAGTTTTTTTTTTTTAAATAATAACATTTTAATGATTTTCGTAATATAATATATTATTCCATTTTCCAGAATTTCGAAACATTAAAATAAATCACAAATCAAACCATTTAAGTCACATCAAGGCTTATATTAAATAAACCTACTTAACTTTAAACTAAACACACTTAAAACTAATTAAATCTCTTAATCCAAATCACACTTAAATAAACTAAACTAACCACCTAAATATAATTAACTTAGGCTAAGCACACTTAGGGCATCATTAACCGTCTAATCAAGATTTAGTGAGCTAAACTCACCGGATTAGCGAGCCAAGCACGCCAAAACGACGGGGCCGACGCGAGGATCAACTTTCCTCAAAGCGGGCCGAGCATCCGGGGCCGGGAAGCCGGCCAAAAAGGGCCAAGACCGGGCTGAAATACCCATTTTTCTAGTTGCTGCCATGGTGCCGATGGAGGGGAGACGGTGGCTGATTCGGCCACAAGACCGGCGGTGAAGGGCGGCGGCAGCTTGGGTGGCAACCGGTGGCGGCTCACGGCGGCGGGGGGAGCTCCGGCGAAGGCTGGCAGCCCAGGACGAGCTGCTGGAACGCGGGCTGCGCGCGGGCTGCGCGTGAGCCGGCCGGTGAGCGGCACACGGGCGGCGCGGGGCAGGCGTGCGGCGGCGACAGCGGCGTGCGAGCGGCGGCGGCCGAGCGGGCGTGCGGCGGCGTTGGGGCTGCTGGTCGGTCACGCACGGCCTTCTCTCTCTCTCCTCCCCTCTTGGAGACAACCTTCCTTGATTCAAGGAAGAAGATGAAGTTAATTTCATCCTAACCCTCCACTTGTCCACATCTTAGCCCTTCTTACCCCCACACCATGACATCACCATGACATCACTTGGTGATGTCATACTCCACTATCTCAAATCCTCCACAACATCTTCCAATGGTTGCACTTTATTTTCCGCCGTGGCATGACATCTTGTACATCAAATTCTTCAATTATCTCCTAATTGAACCAAATTGAAGTCCATAAAATTAATCCAATGTTACCACACTTAAATTCACATAATCACTTGACCATAGAATTAACTTAGATCCCAAAAGCACAACCAAAAGTGGGCCTACTAATTTCTCGAGCCAAATTAATCATACTTTAATTATTTTGCCGAAAAACTCGGTTTGCATGAAAAATCCTTCGAAGATGAATCAATGCTCCGAAAATGATTTGTGACACGCCATAACTTCCAATTTCTGAATTCGATCTCAATTTCACGGTTAATTTCACTCTGGCACGATATTAGCGCGTCCTGATCTACCGGATAGCTTTTAGAAATTTTCGTGCATTTGACCTGTGGTTGATCAATTCAAGCCACAACGTACATCCTTGACACATTGGCGACTCTCGGTTGTCGGGAAAATCTCAAGGTTTCAAACACGGACACAGGGTACCCAAACGACAGAAAAGCCGGCTCAGTGCCGATTGACAAGAATTATGCGATTTGGTGGAATCACCCACACTCGATCACATGCCTCTATCGAGTCGACCTATCTCCGGTCTCTAATCGATTTTTAACTGTGCCGTAATGACCCTTGCAGATCAACCCGGTCGAAAGGTCGTTTCCTAGTCAAATTCTCGAGTCCGATGCATTAGAATTTCTTAATGGCTTCACCCGATAAACTAGTTATCCCATGAGTGATCGGTTCGGGGAAAAG
Organism: Eucalyptus marginata; assembly: GCA_014182565.1. Lineage (NCBI taxonomy): Eukaryota > Viridiplantae > Streptophyta > Magnoliopsida > Myrtales > Myrtaceae > Eucalyptus > Eucalyptus marginata. Next base: position 3,650,010 of record CM024593.1, read on the forward strand.
AACTATATGCGTGCAGATGAAATGCCCGTTTCAATTTATTGAAAATAGAATTGGAAATTCGGGATGTCACAGTGGGGGCCGGTTCAGCGTCGTTATGCAGGGACTACCAGGGCTGAGGAGCAAAGAACTCGCTGGAACACCAAGGTTGCAGGTGGCCGTGAAATTGCTGGACTGGCGAGGCACGGATCTGCGGCTATGCTGCGAGGAGGGAGGAGCGATGGTTGTTGGCTTCCCGTAGGAGCGCGCTGATTATGGTGAGTGATGTCGCCGGACGAGGGATTGACTGGTCTGGTGCGACGATGAAGGGGCCGCGGTGAAGGACTGGGACAAAGACCTTTTCCCAAGCTCTCTCCTTTTCTCTCTTTCCGCCGCTCTCTGTCTTGCCCACCTTTTTGACTCTGCTGGAACCCCCCCTTTGTCAATGTCAGAGCATGAAAGACTTCTCTGTCCCCTTCTCCCTCTAAAGCTGCGGCTCTCTCTCTTCTTGGCCGTCTGTCAGTTGTGTGCCCAACCTCCTTTTCTTATTCTCCTCTTGGCTATCGTCTCCCAATGTGTTGTGGCCGTGTATATCCTGGAAAGCCGCCTCAATGTGGCCATGTACATCAATTGCATGGCCTCTCTTTCTTGTATTGCTGTGCCTTTAATAGTGCCTAGAAATCAAATTTTGGTACGAGAAAAAGAAATATATTCTTTGATTTCTCCTCAATCAAGTGAGATTGGTTTTTATTTATTCTCCTTTATGCTATATTGCCAAGATCACGTGAATATGACATAGAGAATCATGCAATCCCTTTACCGATTTTTTTCTCTTTAATAGTGGTCAATTTCTTTTTCTTGCATATCCCATAATCTTGACCGAATTTTCGCACGTATACCCAAAGATTATTGCCGAGTAATAATTATGTGACTAAATCTTGATAATAATATGAAAACCAATTTTTCTAACCAGGCACACATAATTTCGATCACCTAAAGCGACATGTGGACTAAGGGCGCGTTTGGTAACATTTTTGTTTAAAAATTGTTCAAGGGAACGAGAAATAGAAAAAAAGTATTTCTATTCCGGGGAACAATTTTTAAACAAAAAATGCGTTTGGTAAACTTGTTCCGGGAATAAAAAATGAATAGAAACATGTTTGGTAAATTTGTGTTCTTTTTTGTTTCTTTTAATTTTTTAATTTTTTCTTTTTTTTTAATTTTTTTTTTTTTTTATTTTTTTTTTTTTCTTCTTTTGGCTGGTCGCCGGCCTCGGCCATGGTCGGCGACCGGCCGACGAGGGCCGACGGCCCGGCCCAACCACGGCGAGGCTCGCCGGCCCTTGGCGAGGCCGAGGCTCACCGTGGTTGGGCGAGGCTCGGCCTCACCTTAGCCGGGCAAGCTCGGGCTTGCCTAGATTCGGCGAGCCCGAGCTCGCCCGGCCTTGCCCCGCGCCGGCGAGGCCGAGCCTTGCCAAGGGCCGGCGACGCTCTGGCGAGGTCGCCGGCCCTCGACAGCTAGTCGCCGGCCATGATCGAGGCCGGCGACCGACCAAAGAAAAAAAGAAAAAGAAAAGAAGAAAAAAAAAGAAAAAAAAAGAGAGGAGAGAGAAAGGAACACATTTGGAACAGAAACAAGAAACAAGAAAAACGTGTTTCTTGTTTCTTGTTTTGTTCCAAATGTGTTCCTGGGAACAAAAAATAGATTTGGAACAAAAATGCAAACAAACGCGTTTCTGTGGAACAAAAAACAGAAATTTTGTTTATAAACGAAACAAAGAACATTAACAAACAGGCCCTAAATATTCAAGGCCATTCACCTAAAACCATTTATTGCCAGTCCAATAAATATGCAAATTTTGCGAGCCTATTAATTACCAATGCAAATATGCTCCTAATATTTATATGCAATTTAAATAATATTTTTGTTTAGGGGCTAAAAGTCCATCTATGCAATTAATAAATACATAAAATGCCAAAAATCTGGGTGTCAACATACTAGCATGTCATCCACATATAAAGTGAGATACACAATATTACCATCGCCACACTACCAATGCACACGCTCCTAATATTTTTATGCAATTTAAATAATATTTTTGTTGAAGGGCTAAAAGTCCCTAATCATCTACGCAATTAACAACTAAATAAAATGCCAAAATCTAGATGCGCAACATACTAGCATGTCATCACATATAAAGTGAGATACACAATATTAGATTCATCATACTTGCGAAAATAAACACAATGATTGACCTCGCAGTGTGCAAATCCTTTTTATTCTAACTTTAAGTATTATTGCCGCAAAGCTTTGTTCAAGCCATACAAGTTTTTCTTCAAGTGATATACCATATACTCCTTACCTCTAACCTCACAACCTTTAGGTTGCTCCATGTATAACTCTTCATCTGGGTCACCATGCAAAAACAACATTTCCACATCCAACTACTCGAAACAAAGTTCATCCATTACAATTATAGTCAGCATAAATTTGTTTGATGTCATTTTCACTATTGATTAAAATATCTTGAAATAATCGATTCCTTTTTTTCTAAGAAAAACCCTTGACCATAAGTCTTACCTTGTATATAATACTACCATCTACTTCATTTTTTATTTTGTACAACTACTTGTTTAACAAAGTTTTTTTACTAGTGGATGACTTAATCAACTCCCAAGTTTTATTTTAAAATAACAAGTCCATCTTGTCTTTTAAACACACTACCACTATATGTGAGATGTGTCTTTCTTTGCCTCATCATAAGTCACCAACTCTCTCGAATCTGTATATAAGACATGGCTCAGAAAAATATTTGCTGATCATCAAAAATTACTTTTGACTTTCTAGCACATGTAGATACCCGCAAGACGTGTATTTTAGGGTATATTCCAGATGATTGTACTTCACTTGAACTGCTACTCATTGATAATAGGTTCATCTCTATCCCTTCTTTTAGGTGCACTCGATCTACTAGAACCATCTTCATAGGCATTGTGTCTAGCTCAACACATTCTAGTTCTACTTCTTTTTCATGCTCTATTAGTGATCTTTGTACATCTTTTCTTCATGGAATACTGCATTTTGACTGCAAATGACTTTGCTATTCTCATAATCCCAAGGTCATACTTATTGCCACCATATCCAATAAAGATGCACTTCTGGGACTTAGCATCAAGCTTCTTTCTATCCTCCTTATCAATTAAATCATATGTAATACAACCAAAAAATTTTAAATATAAATGATTAACCTTTTTACATGACCAATGCTGTTGTGGTGTTCCCCCATCTAGGGCACTAGATGGAGTCTTGTTGATCAAATAAACAGTTGTGTCAACTGTAGCAGTTTATAAGTGTAGCAGGAGATTTGCACGTAGCCTCATGATCTAGCAAGCTCCAAAATATTCCTATTCATCCTCTTAGTTACACCGTTCTCTTAAGGAGTTCTAAAATAGTCTTCAACCCACATATGCCTTCTCGACTCAAGTTATGTGATTTTCTTGCTTGTCTATTCACCACCATTTTTAGATCCTAGAGCTTTAATTTGATAAGTTGTCTCTTATTTTACCACGGGCTTCCACATTTTGAACATTCCAAATACTTCTATCGCCCATCCAATTGAAAACTAACAACTTTTTGTTTTATATAAATGCAACTATCATAGAAATCCAACTCAACCTTCTATAAACTTGGAGGCAACTTTCTTGAGTGTAATTGTATTCACCATGTCCCTATCAATAATGCCAAAGAGTAGAAAAACTACTTATAGCCATTGTGATTGTAACCATATCATTGGCATTGCTTTCTCGAAGAAGGTAAAGTGAATCCATACACTTTCCCTTTTTACTACTCTTGTTTCTAAGATTATCTTCCACTCTCCACATTTAAACATTCTTGGTCAAGTTTAATAATTGAGATTAGATTTTTCTTCAACTCTGGAATATGCTTGGTTTCATGAAAAATTAGATGTCCTCCACCTAAGATATACATAATCACATTTTCTTTTCCAACAATTAGACACATGTGGCCGCTTGCCACAACCACTTGCCCGAAATCTCCATTAGTATGATGTGCAATGAAAAGAAGCATTGGAGTCAAAAAACCACATATATATCTTGTTTATCATCAAGTTAGAACTTGTAAACAAACACAAGTTCTCTAGCAAAGATTCACTGCTAACCACATTAGATCCTTGATTCTCATTTCACTACTTCTTTTTATGGGTTTCACACTAAAACCTCTAGTGTCTAGTATGGTAACAAAACCAACACTCATCTTTTGTAAACTCTCTCTTCATCTTTGATTGTGACCTACCATGATCGCAAAATTTTCATTTGTTTTTACTTATCCCACAGTTCTCCATTGCTAGTGCTATCGAAGACATAGATGCCGAAAAATTATCTCCACTTGAGACTTTCCTTCACATCTCTTTATCCATGGTGCTGCTCATCCATAATCAAATCATCCTTCATAGTGCTTGAAACTCCCTACATTGTGTTGTTGTAGCTTTTTGGAAGTGAACAAAATAATAGTAAAGCTTAGAGCTTCAATCCCAAATTTATGTTTGTGGATTCCAACTGGCCAACGACCTATGTGAAACTATTAATGTGCTTTGCCATAGAATCTCTATCAGATAACTTCATATTAACCAACTTCTTCAACAAATTTTTTTGATTTGATGTGGATAGCTTATGAATATCCATGGCTTCTTTTGTAGTCCTTGCTTTCACGATGTGGTACCCTAGTTTTTGTTAGCTCTGGACAAATTGCATCTAAAGTCTTTTAGTCCTAATTCTACTATTAGATCCCCTTCCACGATTTTGGTTTCCAACCCTCAAGTGGTGCATAAAGATCTTTCTGATAAAGATAGTCCTCAATTTAGGGTCTCCACCATCCAAAACCCTATCTGCCAAACTTATTGTTTCTAATTTATCTTCTACCGTATCATTTGCTTTCAATTAAACGTCACTAATAATCCCTCGATGTTCTCGATTAGCCAACCCAGACTCTGATACCAATTGAAAGGATCGTACATCGATTCTACAAAAATAACATAAGTAAACGATTCATACTAGCATAATATAATATAAGAAAAAAAAACATAATCGAAAAAACACATTGGGAAATTTGTTATCCAAGTTCCCCTAGACTTGGGCTACGTATCCACGCAAAAGCACCGTACAAATCCATTAGACTTTGAAGAAAGTAGGAATATATTGATAATATTTTTTTCAAGATCAGGGCATAAAGAAATTGAGAATACTCACGAAAACAAAAGAATTTTTTTTTTTACTCTCTTAGCCACACACAGATATGTTTTCTTCCTTTTGGCCATCAGGGCCTCTCTTTTTCCTTTTTTTTTCCTCTATTTTCTTCTCTGCCTTTCACAATTGCTACCTCTCAATAGTTTATATATGATGTGTAGTTTTTTACCTAAAAGCAAAATGAAGAGAGAAGACAAAAAAGCACTTAATAAAAAAGTCTGGCTTCACCCGCCATCACCATCAAGTACTATCAGTTGGGGCTTTTAGTTAACTAACAAATACTGAATATACATCAACGGGCAGGTCTGATTGTAGTGGAATTGTTCGAATATGGTGTTGAATAATTTTGACGTACTGAAAGTCAATCTATTCTTAATTCAACCATCTTGGATAAATCAGAACTTTCAGGCTTTTGACTTTGATTGCTTAATTTCTGGAAGAAGAAATCAACTTATGAGATGGTCCATCCAGGGAAAATTACCCAATTGGTTCTAAATCTATTACAAGTCCTAAAATTTTTAATCTTGTCAATTTAGTCCTAAGCCTTTGCTCAAAATTCTATTGTAGTCCTTTCAACAGCGGCAATACCAGGCCAACCTTCCTTCATAGATTGTTCCCAAGAATAGTATGGCAAATCACATCCTCACATCGAATCGTACCATGCCTAATTTAGCTCAGGCATCCAGTTCCTCAAGCAAGATATATAGATCACTTCAGTACAATAACTAATTTCAACCTACCATGGCTTTTTCAAGATAACGATATTAGTGTAAAAAATGATATATCACTCTATCGTGTCATATATTTGCATACTAAAGGCATGACTTCTTCTTCTTCTTTTTCAGGAGAAAGAACAATCTAAATAAGGTTATGGGTTAATCAAATCTTGATCCAGTTAAATTATCCATATCATTATCTAGACCCATATCGACCCAAACCGTGCCTGATTGCCTGATCTAGTGGCGGCGCACTCAACTGACCAAGAGTTTCGGAAAACGGCTGTTCCATATAATACCGGAGTTGGATTGCTCAGTTTGATTCTTCATGCGCTTTCCATGCATATTCATCTTTGAATTGCCCGTCTTTACAATACTTCTTCGTTTCTAATCATTCATTCGTCAACCTGTAATGGATTCACATGTTTTAGGCTCTCGATTACCTGCTAAGCCTCCGAATGAGGAGAAGCATTAATATAAACCACGTTGTACTCCAGCAGCCTCAAAACTTTATAAAATAAACGGTTGCACGTCCTACTCGATTTTAGGTACTCTTGACTCACAAAGAACATGAGTGACCTCTTGCAATCACCACAACAATATTTGAACAATTTGGTGAAGACCAAACCAATTAGGGAAAGCAATTCATCGCATTAGAAACCGGGCAGGTTTTTTTCTGGATTAAATGGGGAATCTTTCAGAGGGTTGTCACGAGAATGCTTACCTCTTTAATCTAGAGTGATGGAATTCTAGTCGGCGGAAGACGACTTACCTGATTCCAATGCGCAAACAACAAATAGCCCCGGAACGAACGTTGAATCGCGAATCAATCACGAACAATACTTTCTCACGTTGGTCTGGATGCGATCACGAGGAAAGCACCCGATTTCCACGGCGTAAATGCAAACCGTTCTTGCCAAATTGAGATGGAACGCCTTCTTCCTTTGATGATGGAAATAGAGAGAGAATTTTGGTACAAATGATCTGACAACCTTTTCAACGGTTGTGTTCGGGAGGATTATATACGTCTCCCTTCGTACCCCACCATTAGCGTCTTTCCATCGTAACGTTTCAACTTGAAACAGTGCGTCCAATCGCACCCCATCATGGACGTACCAGCTGGAAGAACTACATCTCCCACTCGGACATGATGGGCCTGATAGCGCTCTATCAAGAATATAAGGCAAGGCATTCAACATTCATCAACTTTACAGAACAATTCATACCGGCAAGTAAGCCGTGCGACCGGTGAGTACACCCGCACTTGGGAGCTCAAATTATGCACCTGTTAGGGATGACATAATGGCTACAACCCCGAAAAGAAATAAACAACGATGTCTCACGGTGCCCTGCACATATTTTGTTACATCAATTCAAGTATACCTATCCCTTAAAGGCTATACTTGATTATTCTCAAAACACCATGTATTTACAATTATATCCGCAACCACATAAGGCGATATAATTGGTCGACCAATAAATACATGTGACAGATGTAAAACAACAATAGTCTTCCTTCGCACTCATGTCTCTCTTAATGTCGAACAATGCTTTCCTAGACACGTCCCATAGGCCATATCTATTCATGACCGCCCGTAACATGCTAAAGTAGCAACATTGATCTTTCACTTCGAGAACATAGTCGAAGTAACATAGGGCACAAATTAAGGTAAATTTTAAAATACCTCAAGGACTCACACAATGAGTAAATAGGGATAATTTTACTCACCTTCCATTGTCGGTCGAACAATGCACATGTAGTCGAATTACATGCTATAGTGGATTTCTCTTTCTATAAGAGCGTATGTCATTTCTTAGATATATCCACTATACGAATCTTAGCCTAAACATAGTCACGTGCTTCTCACGTACTCATGTTTAACTCGAGTGCTATATTAGCTCGCTTTCTATAGCGCCCAATTAAGTACTCGCATCCGGCATCTTACAGGCATACATGATTGTGGGACTATCATGTTCGGTCTTAAACAAATCACAGACCTCATCTTGACTCCAATCAAGGCGACATATTTTATGTACCAGACTTGCTCTTCAGCATTTATTTGTACATAACGTCTCATCTCAACGTGCTAACTATAACACTTGAGGCGATTGCTCGTGTGAGTGAGCCAATCATTACCCGCCGACATACTTTCCAATAATATATGTGTGCTTGTGCTAGTCTCAAAATGGATTTGTACTTTTGATAAAACATCAAGTCATTAATAAACAAACAAGTACAATACATATATCCATAAATACATAAAACAATGATTCTCTACAATAACACATATCACATTCTACGCAAACCTAGTGATATCATGTGGGTCAAGAATATGTCTCTAGGAAAGGCCTTTGTAAATGGATCAGCAACCATTCTATTGGTTGAAATGTATTGTAGAATCACTTCTTTCTGCGCTATAATATCTCTAATGAAGTTATTCTTCATGTCAATGTGCTTCGTCCTTCCATGATACTTGGGATCTTTCACATAGGCAATGGCAGCTTGACTATCGCAATAAACTATCACCGGTCTTGGAACCTCAGTGACGGTGGCTAAATTTTCAAAGAAACGTTTTAGCCATACCGCTTCTTGCACTTGCAGCAGAACACGCAATAAATTCAGCCTCCATAGTTGACAAGGCTGTGCATGTCATTTTTCTTGCTATTCCAAGAAATTGCACCTCCATTGAACAAGAACGCATATCCGTAAGTCGATTTACGCTCATCCAGGTCTCCACCCCAATCAGCATCGAATAACCTAATAGGCGTAAATCATTCCCTTGGTAACAAAGTCGATAGTCCATGGTGCCCTTCAAGTATCTCGGGATCCTCTTCACTTTGCTTTCCGGTGTGCTTGACCGGGATTTGATTGAAATCGGCTCACCAATCCCACGGCATAACATATGTCGGGTCGAGTACACATCATAGCATACATCAAACTTCCGATCGCACTAGCGTAAGGAACAGTTTTCATCACTTTGATTTCTTCGGAGTCTTAGGACACATCTCGGTACTTAGGCCTTCACCTTGCATGACGGGGGTATCAATGGGATTACAATGTTGCATATTGAAACGCTCAAGAATCTTCATAATATAAGATTCTTGTGATAAAGTAAGGAGTTTCCTTGATCGATCTCTTTGGATCTTAACTCCTAATATATAAGCAGCTTCTCCCATGTCCTTCATTTCAAAATTGGAGGACAACCATTCTTTTATGGTGATTACCATAATCTTGTCATTTCCAGCCAACAGAATATCGTCCACATAAAGTGATAAAATCACAAATTTATCTTCAGACCGTTTGACATATACACAGTGATCTTCTTCGATCATCGTAAAACCAAAAGTTGTTATGGCTCGATGAAAACGAAGATACCACTTTGTCTAGATGATTGCTTAAGGCCATATATTGAGCGATGAAGTTTGCAAACTTTATGCTCTTGACCTTTAGCTATGAAACCTATTGGTTGTTTCATATAAATTTCCTCATCTAGTTCTCCATTGAGAAATGCCGTCTTTACATCCATTTGATGTAATTCAAGGTCCAAATGTGCAACGATGGCTAGAATAAGGCGTATTGAGGCAAACCTTACAACCGGTGAAAAAGTTTCCTCGTAGTCTATACCCTCTTGTTGAGTATAACCTTTCGCCACAAGACGAGCCTTATACTTTTCAATGAATCCATCCGCCCTTTGCTTAATCTTAAAGACCCATTTGTTTCCAATGGCCTTACGATTGGGTGGTAGATCAACCAAGTCCCAGACATGATTTGTCTTCATTGACTCCATCTCGTCTTCCAAAGCTTTTCTCCATTCTTCCTTATCGAGGATGAGAGAGCCTCTTGAACAGTCTTAGGCTCGGCATCATCTTTATGAGCAATCATAAATGCTTCCCCTTCAATCTCAAAACGACGACGAGGAATACTTTTACAATTACTTTTACGCAACTGAATTTCTCTTGAATTCAATTCGCCGACGATGCTACACTCCCACTAGGTCTTTCATGTTGAGGTAAATCTTCATTTCCCTCCATAACATTAGTGGGTGTATTATTAGGATCTTCCATCTCATATAATTGGAAATCCTTATCAATCTCACCTCTACTAGGAAAATCGTTCTCCAAGAACGTGACATCTCGTGACTCCTTTTCGGTCACACTTCCATCAGCTTGTTCACCTATGAACACATACCCTTTGGAGTGTTCAGAATATCTTATAAAGATACATTTCTTCCCTCTAGGGCCTAATTTGCCATATTTATGGGAAGATTCATGAACATAAGCTGCACATCCCCATGGACGTAGACTACTTAAGTCTGGTTTTCTACTAGTCCATAATTCATAAGGGGTGGAAGTGACCGATTTTAAGGGTGCTCGGTTAAGTACATAGACAGCAGTCAATAATGCATCTCCCCAAAAGGAGATAGGTAAATTTGCTTGCGCCATCATAGACCTAACCATTTCCAATAGGGTTCTATTCCTTCTCTCAGCTACCCCATTTTGTTGTGGAGTATTAGGAATAGTCAATTGTCGTACAATTCCCTTTTCATCACATAGAGCCTTGAATTGCTCCGATAGATACTCACGTCCGCGATCGGTTCTCAATGCCTTTATTGTTTTGTTCAACTGATTCTCTACCATCGTTGTATATCGTCTAAAGCATTCTAATGCTTCGGACTTATGGGAGATCGAAAGACATAACCGAAACGCGTGAAGTCATCTATGAAAGTAATGAAATATGAGGCTCCATGCCTCGCCCTCACATTCAAAGGACCACAAATGTCGAATGTATGAGTTGCAATGGAAATTCAGCTCTAGTCCCTTTACCGAATGGTTTTCTAGTTGCTTTTCCCGCTAGACAATGTTCACATACGGGTAGATCAACATTAGTGAGTGACCCTAAAAGGCCTTCTCTAGCTAATCTTTGCATTCTTTGCAACCCAATGTGACCTAATCTAGCATGCCAAGTATTTGCATCAATCTCAACATTACTAGAAGATGCAATTAAAGAAAAACAACCATTAACATTAACATTGTATCGATCATAGTCAATGTCTAACACCATAAAACCATTCAATACATGACCTGAACCATAATAAACCATTCCATACAAAATATCAACACAATCACCATGGAAATTCAATACATAACCTAAGCTAAGAAGAACAACTACAGAGACCAAGTTTCGTCGAATATCGGAGCATAAAGGACATCATGCAGGAATAGGTTTCGACCACCACGTAAGATTAATTTACATGTGCCGATACCCTTCACTTCAACTCTTGAGTTATTCCCAACATATATCCATCTTCTTCCAGGCGGTATCCGACGATACTCCACAAATGCTTCTCGGTCTCTAGCTACATGGTCTGTTGCTCCTGAGTCTATAGTCCACATTGGATGAGATTCAGCAAGCATCACAGTACTAGAAACAAAAGCATTACTCAAAGTAATGGAGTAATAGGGTACCTCTTTCGGCTCAGTGCATTCACGAGCAAAGTGACCCATTTTGCCACAATTGTAGCACTTCATCTTGACCTTGTCCTTCTTCCCACCACGCTTCTTGCGTTGGAAGGTCTTAGCCCTTTTGGGTGCCTGATCAGTCATCTTCCCTTTGTTGTTGAACTGAAGATTCCTCTTGCGCTTGAAGCCCGAAGCTTTGCGCGAACTCGTTTCAGCAACATAAGCATGGGTAGAGGATCTCGCAGCCTCTAGGCGCTCATCCTCTAATTCCAAATGACGCGCAATATCATCAAAAGAGACGATGTTCTCACTATGCGTCATATTGATCTTCATATGTTCCCAATTATCGGAAGAGACCTTATAACAGCCTGAACTTGCTGTTCATCGGTAAGGGAGTGACCTGCCGACTTCAGCTCACGGATCATGTTTGACATCTCCCGAAGATGTTGCCTCATGGTTACATTTGAGCGCTTTCGGAATGTGTCAAACTTGATGGTGAGTCTCCTTAGCTTAGTGGCAGATGTACCCCCAAACTTATCTTTCAAGGCAACCCACATTATATGAGCTTTATCATAACTTTCAAACTCACACATGAGATCATCTTGCATACAGCTCGGCAACGTGACGCGAGCAATGCTATTCTTCTTTTTCCAAGCTTGATAAGCTTCTAGATCTCTCCCGTGTTGAGCTGAAGTTCCATGCTCAGGTTCATCCATGGTGTGGTTGAGGGTTTCCAAAACCTCTTGCTCCTCAAGGATGTACTGAACTTTTCGGTGCCAAATATCATAATTGTCACCGTTCAGCTTTTCACCCTTATTGAGGTCAGCCACAATGGTCTTGGATGCCGATGCCATAATCAATTGCTATAACACATTGACATAATAGTCGCAGAATTAATGCTAGCACATGTTTTTTAGAGTAACACACATATTTAATTTGCAGCAAAAACAAACTAAAATAATAATAATTCAATAAAAGACACAGAAACAAAAGTTCACTATGTTCCCAATCAACTTCTATGTACGATTGTTCAATTATCATTAATTAGTTTAATTTGCACAAATTTTGAGTTCTAGGTGAGGACTCCTTTGAATTCTACCAACCTACGAACTCCCACTAGGAAAAATAATTACATGACCTCATGTAATTTCTACATCTTTCCTTAACACAAAACCATAGCATGATAATAACCAACGTATAAACAACAATCATGCTTCAACTATAATTAAAATTGCAATTCAACATGTAATGGATTTCCTACCATTGTTCTAATTTTCTAGCAACTAGAAAATTGCAAGTATATTGAAACCATATACATCATATCATTGAACCAAACTTTACATAGCATATATAACATCATTTGCACACAAGTTAGTCACTGTATTTCCTAAACCACAAGAAAATACAAGCTACAAATGAATAAACTTATGCATTAAACGCCAAAAATTACGCGTACATAGGGTTCCCTACACATTCTCATACAATTATAAAATCCAAAAATGAAAAATAATTGCACCACAGTGTAGAGGACATCCATACGAACCCAACGCCACCAACCACGCTCCAATCGGAGCCCGCACGCACCCCCACGCGCCGCCTGAGTGCGCGGCGCGTGTGGCGCACGCGCCAGCGAGCCAAAAAGCTCCTGGCCGGTCGGACCGGTCTGACCGTTGACCGATTCGACCGTTGACCGGTCCGACTGGCGACCGGTCCGACCGGTCCAACCGTTGACCGATCCGACCGTTGACCGATCAACGGTCAACGGGTCGGGTCAACGGGTCGGGTCGGGTCGCCGGCCGATGACCGGCCGGCCAACTACCGCCGGCGGTGACGTCATCGATGACGTCATCCCAATGGTTACCGACCGTTGGATGACGTCACGGTGACGTCACCACGCGCCGGTTCGCCGACCGGCGCGTGACGCGCAGCCGCTGGTTCGCGAACCGGCGCGTGCCTCACACGCGCCGGCAAGCTGGGCTGCAGGCGCGTGGCGCCCACGCGCAGCGGCTTCTGGCCGCGCGTGTGGGCGCGTGCGGCGTCGTATGGCGGTGATCGACCCACCGTTGGACTCGTCTCGACGAGATCTTTCACCCTATATCTTCAAAAATTAATTTTGGTCAAAAAATTATATCGAAAAATGGCCAAAACTGTACAGGTGTACGCGACCCCGAGTTCGTTCTTCGCTTCGGTTGAAATTTCGAGTTTTTCAGATGGCAATTCCGACCATTAGACATTCAAACAGTGTAGAATTGATACTCTTGATCTCAATATCAAAAGTTAAACGAGAAAATTCAATGAAAAACAAGGCAGAAAACATGATCGGGCTCTGATACCAATGATGGAATTCTAGTCGGCGGAAGACGACTTACCTGATTCCAATGCGCAAACAGCAAATAGCCCCGGAACGAACGTTGAATCGCGAATCAATCACGAACAATACTTTCTCACGTTGGTCTGGATGCGATCACGAGGAAAGCACCCGATTTCCACGGCGTAAATGCAAACCGTTCTTGCCAAATTGAGATGGAACGCCTTCTTCCTTTGATGATGGAAATAGAGAGAGAATTTTGGTACAAATGATCGACAACCTTTCCAACGGTTGTGTTCGGGAGGATTATATACGTCTCCCTTCGTACCCCTCCATTAGCGTCTTTCCATCGTAACGTTTCAACTTGAAACGGTGCGTCCAATCGCACCCCATCATGGACGTACCAGCTGGAAGAACTACATAGAGACAAAACAATGATGAAGACCATGAGAGACATGCTCAAAAGGAAATAATTAACGTAGACTTGAGTAAATTAATGACAATTTGGTCAATCTTAATTGAAAGTAGATCCAAATCCTTTGCTCCGTGGGAGCACCTTGACCCATATATCTAGGTGACTTTCCCACCAAGAAAAAATAAGAAAAAGCTTAGATCCCTTGAAGCCTAGTTTCTCCTAAACTATCCGAAGCACACAAAATGATCTCCGCCGACTCTATTCCCCTACTCTTCATAGTTCTGATCCTCTTCCTTATACACATGACGAAATTAATTTTCAGGAGTATCCACAAAAATGGAAGATCGGTGCCACAACTTCCCCCGGTCCAGCCCCATGGCCCATCACCAGTTGTGTGCCTGAAATGCTGCGTCAAAGGCTGGCATTCCGGTGGATACATCCCCTCATGAAGGAGATGGACACTGAAGTTGCATGTATTTTGACTAGGCAGTGTTCACATCGTTCCCGTGACATGCCCTGAAATTGCCGGAGAGTTCCTGAAGAAGCATGATGCGACATTTTCATCAAGGCCAACTTCGATGGCAGCAAGAGGATCTAGTGGTGGATACCTCACAACCGGTCCAACTCCTTATAGCAACCAACAAAAGAAAATGAGGAGAGTTTTAGTTTCAGAATATGAGGACTATATAATCCAGTACATTTACAATTGAAGGAAAAGCTCAAGCCAAATTGTAAATGTCAGGACCGCCACCAGACAATAATCTGGAAACGTGATCCGGAAATTATTGTTCAATAAAAGATGCTTCGGAGAGGAAAGGGCAGACTGCAGACCAACCATTGCTGAGGATGAAGACATCGAGGCGATATTTATTATACTTAAGTATTTATATGCATTTTGCATATATGATCATCTTCCTTGTTTGGCAGGGCTTGATTTAGATGGTCATGAGAAGTTTGTTAAAGATGCTATCGACTCAAGGATCCGAAAATGGAGGAGTTTCGGATATTCTAACGAGGAATCTACAAGTTATGAATCTCCAGACTTGCTTGAAGTTCTGGTTATGCTGAAAGATGTAGAGGGAAAGCCATTGCTAACGCCCGAAGAAATGAAAGGAAAAGTAACTGTAAGACGAACCAAGTTTTCTTTAAGAAGACTTCTTTTAACATGCATATAGAAGTAGATCTCTATTATAAATATGTATGTTTACAATAGTAAATTTTCAAAATGCGGTCCTTACATAAACAAAAACTCAATTTAGCTTGTCGAAGAGCCTAACAGATATTACTATTCTACTGTGATATCGATAACTCAAAAATATGCTGCCAAAGTTAATGTTGCTAGTTCGTCGTGTATTTACATTAAAAAAAAAACATATTAAAAAGCTCACTAGTAGATAAACTGGGGAAGTACAATTTCACTCGAATTACATTACATCCTATATGCATTGTCTTTTTGATTTAAAAAAAAAAAAAATTATAAGGGTCTAAGAGATACATAGAACAAAGTATGGATGAAGTACAAGATCACAACCAATCAAGATCTATGATTTTGCAGGAAATAATGTTCGCAACTGTTGATAATCCCTCAAAGGCAATTGAATGGACCATGGCCGAGATGATAAACCAACCTGAATTCGTCAAGACAGAAATGGATGAATTAGACAAGGTTGTTGATAAAGAGAGACTAGTCCAAGAATATGACATCCAACACCTTAATTACATCAAAGCATGCACTCGAAAAGCCTTAACTCATTTCCTCACTACAGGTAGATAAATGAAAACGGGGCTAGAAAACTCTAACTGTAATTGGAGAATTTGGAGGTAGTTCTCAACGAACGAAAATCATTAACTTGTAGCCCCTGATCTCATGAACAATATACTTAAATTGGAGCCGATTCCGTCAATATTTAACCTTCGAGTGGGATCATAAAATTGCAGCCCTCTTCTTGATCTTTTCCTCTCCTGTTCTTCGGTGCTCGCGGGTGAGTGGGCTCGCTTTTTTTCCTTTCTCTCTCCTCACTTGCCTAGGCACGCATGAAGCAGCCCGTCCTTTCTGTTCTTTTTACTTTTTGACTTTTCTCCTATTTGTCCTTTTGTTCCTTAGCTGGGCCCACATGAAGGTGGACCCAGCCAACAGTGAGGATTGAGACACATTGAAATGAGGGGATGAGCGGATAACCGACGGTTTGATAGGGAGGATGTGCGATACAGAACAGATGATGAGCAGATCCCCCTCCTGTTGGATCGTCAAATTAATAGTTCATGTTCTTCTTTAACGTTGGTATCAAACTCACCTAATTGTCATAAAAAAAAGATGCAAAATCCGATTATCTCCTTAGAGAAGACTTTCGAAAAGCCAACAGATTCTGGACGAGTGTGATTATCTTTTCGTGTTTTATTTTGCAACCATCATGTCCTCTTGTCAAAAAAAGGGGAGGAAAATTAATAAAGAAAAAGTGGAGGAAGGTAATTGCAACAAGTAAGAAGACGGAGGCAAAGTCCTACTGATTTAACGTAGATTTGTTGATTATTAATTGTTAAAAGTTGAAACTGTTCGTGCAATACGTGTATATTCATACATGGGAAAAAGTATTAAAAAAGTTATAAACATATTGTATTTGTACTAATTCAGTCATAAATCTTTTAATATGACTAATCTAGTCCTAAACATTTTCATATTGATACTAATCTAGTCCATTTAGCCAATTTAGGTCGAAAATTGTTCACGTGAATGCTAGCCATCCTACGTAACTCGGCCAAACGACCAATGCTAATGTAGATATTTTTAATAATATTTTAATATTTCTTTTGAATTTTTTAAATATTTTTTTCTTTTATTTTGTTATTTCCCTTTCCTTTGCCTTTTCTTTTTGTCAATGGCTATTGCTGGGAACTAACCAATGGCCGTTGCCGGCCACTGACCATAGGCCATGGCCAGTGCTCCCCCTCACCTAGGTGCAGCCTAGTGAGCCCAACCCTTGCCTATGGCTAGTGATTGATGATAGCCACCAGCAAAAAGAGAAGCCAAAAAAAAGGGAAAGGGAAAAAAAATTCAAAAGATTATTTGAAAAACTCAAAAAATTCAAAAAAATTATTAAATTCTCATTAAGCCAATATGCCACATAGGACAATGGACATTCACGTAAGCAACTTCCAACATAAATTAGTCAGATGGACTGAATTGGTACCAAAGTAAAAATATTTGGGACTAAATTGACCCAATTTAAAGATTTAGTACTGAATTGGTACTAGTGCAATAAGTTTAACACTTTTTTGGTCGTTTTCCCTTCTCATGTATTTCTGGCATATTGTTTGAATTCACCGCCTATATCGTTGTTCCATCCGAAAGGTCCAAATCATGGGAAAATTCACTTTTTCCTTCCGTTTGCTTCATCGTATTCTCTCCAAAAGAAATTCAATGGAGGCCCAGTTATTCAATCATATGTTGTGACCAGATACTTTGCTTTCCTAATAGCAATTGTTTAACATTCAGAGTATAATCCTCGTGCTAAGAGATTTTTGCCGCGTGCTCGTTTTCAAAACACAAGAACGATTTCGATTCTTCCAGCTCACGTATCTGGTCAAACGGGGAATCAAATCAAGCACGTCATTAGACGTACAAAACTGCCACAATAGCTATAAAAAGAAATGCAATTGCAATTGTCACTCTGAAATAGCTAAAACAGATCAAGAGCATAGTTTTCACACAAATAGGAAGAAAAAAGATCGTAAAAAGACACAAAAGAAGTGAAGGTTACAATTGAAATGGAGGAGGTCGTGATTGTCGGAGCAGACATCGCGGGGCTAGCGACGGCGGTGGCCCTGAAGAAGGTCGGGGTGCAAGCACTGGTGCTGGAGAGATCGGAGGGGCTAAGAGCCGTCGGCGCAGCCCTCACCCTCTTCCCCAACGCTTGGCACGCGCTGGATGCGCTCGGGATTTCGGATAAGCTCACCTCCATTTACACTCCTTTCCTCAAGTAAGGTTTCACCTTTAAGGATAACTGCACGCATTCGGACGTAATACAAGTAATTATTGTACCATGCATTCACGTTTGTTTGAATCACTTATGGTCCCGCAATTATTCTACTATCGCACTTCATTTAAAGACCAAATGCTAGCTAGAAGTACCTGAATATTTAGGTTCCATTTATTTCGCGAAAAATGAATTATTTGAAAATTATTTTCCTAAAAATAATAACTCATATCGGTTGAAATAATTAATCAATAAAAAAATGTTTTGATTATCAACAACCGCATAAATTTTTCGTAAACGATGAAAATAATTTTTGTTCATTCATTTTTGTAAGTAATTTAAGCGATCATTTTTAAGATAATATTTTATAATTCATTTATTTTCCGCGAAACAAACGCACTTCTACTTAATCTATGTATGTAATTGCAACTTTGTTGTCTTAAAATAGGGTTTTACGTTCGTATTCCAACCTATCTTCAGGTTTGTTTTGCTTAATTAATTATTGTCAGATTGAATTTCTTATAATTAATTTTTTGCTCGTGCATTAGGGGCTACGTGACCGATGTGAAGACCAAAGCCATCCAAGAAGTGCGTTATGGTGCGAGCAAAGGGTACTTACTGCAGCTCTCAGATTTCTTCATTTGGATCCAATGCATCCTCTATTTTTTATTTGTCTAGTTTATGATGATAAAACCAGACAAATTTACAATAATGACATCATTGTAGTTCAATGAAAGACTTAAAGTCCAATTGGGTAATACGAAAATTTGAAAAAAATTTCCAATTTTTAAAATTTCTTAGGAGTGGAGATCAACAAATAGCGGTCAACCGGAAAGTCTTATCAGAGGTCTTGGCGGAGGAATTGCCTCCAAACACCATCCGATTCTCTTCGAAGCTCACTTCCATTGAAACCCAAGTGGAGCAAGGCTCATCTATTTGTATCCTCGCGCTTGAAGATGGAACTATCATCAAGTCCAAGGTATCATAACTTCTCATACTTAGATCTCTGTTTGTAAATAATACTGTTCCCCTTCTTGTCGGAGGATTCATAGTAAATTGAGGATTCTGTAGGTTGTTATCGGATGTGACGGGGTGCATTCTAGGGTAGCCCGCTGGCTAGGGCTTGGCCCGCCAGTTGATTCCGGCCGGTCTGCGATTCGCGGGCTGGCCGTGTACCCACGAGGCCATGGGTGAAACCAAGAGTTTCAGCAGTTCGTGGATGTCTCGAAGAGGGCTGGTTTCGTTCCTCTCAACGATAAGGAGATCTACTGGTTCTTCCTTTGCAAAGTTCCTCCAAAAGGTATTGGTTCCTCCCTTTGCATGGATGTATCTTGCAACAACTACGCTTGGGGAAAAGCTAATTTCATCTTTGTATCTTCGATTTATATAGGCTTAAGTAATAACGACTTAACCTTAGTAAACAACATTTTTTTGTCATCGACCCATTCCAATTCAGATGCGGACCTCGGAGGTGACCCAGATTCGATCCTAAGAGAAGTGATTGACAACTTAGCCAAAGACTTTCCTCCCCTGTACCTTGACGTCGTCGGCCACTCCGACCCTTCCACGTTGACGTGGGGCCCGCTGCTTTTCCGCCATCCGTGGGACGTCGTCCTTGGGAACCTGGCTCGCGCGAACATCACGGTGGCCGGAGATGCCATGCACCCCATGACGCCAGATTTGGGCCAAGGTGCGGGTTCGGCCCTCGAGGATGCAGTTGTGTTGGGTCGGCTCATTGGAAGCTCAATTTCCAAACTGGGCAAACTCGAGACGCGGAAGGTCGGGTTAGCGCTCAAAAGTTACGCGGGGGAGAGGAGGTGGAGGGCGGCGACGTTGATCACGGCGTCATTTTTGTCGGGTTGGGTTTCACAGGATGGGTCTAGTTGGTGGATGAGGTTCCTAAGGGACGTCTTCTATAAATTTGTACTGGGAAGAGCCTTTAGTGCTAGTAGGTACGACTGCGGCAAGCTTTGCTAACGTCTCCTCTTTGCCTTCTGTTCGCCTGAAAATTGTCAACAGCGATCGCCGACAAGGAACGTGTTATGGTGCCAACACATTTACACAGATGAAATTCTTAGAAGGGAAACTTAATTTTTTTTTTTTCCATATAGGCAATTTCGATCTCGTCCTTAGTATTGTTATGAAATATGTTGACATTATGCCATTATAAATAAGTGGGTGGAAATATCTACGTACCTTCTCTTTATCATGGAACTCATCATGGAATTGTAGAAAAATGAGATATATCAACGCTTCCTATGTAACAAACCGATCTACTCCACGTAGCCCCTAAAGAGTGCTTGAAGGAACCGCGCAAGGTGGTGACTGTCTGGGGTGAATTTGACTTATTACTCACTCAACAAGACTAATCCCGATAGATGAGGAATTTGGGATTCCGCAGACTTTCCCATTTAGACCACTCACATACTCATCGGTGTATGCCCATACACCAACAATATTCTCCATTTGATGTATGTTCTGGACTAGTGTAGCCTTTGTCACCTTAAAAGCCTATCAAGAGTTGCACATTGCTCAAGCCTTCTCACCTTAGCAATCACTTATCACCCTTGTCAGATCGGGTTTGGACCTAGTTCGTCCACAGACCACACATTTATTTGAAGTCTCACTTTGATACCATCTACAATGACTTAGCCCATTCCACGTGGGCTAGAATGTAAAAGAGTAGGAAAATAATAATATGGGAGAATAGAATAACAGACAAATTGTGAAAAGGTCAAGTTCAAAGCATAGAACAATATTTACTTCGAAATATGCCTCCTCCATTGACGAAATTGAACAACCTTTTAGACAAATTTTGTGAAGAGCACCTCTTTTCATTAGTGGATTTCATATCTTGAGATTTTATACAACCACTACGAACTATTTTAAAAACTTAAGCTGATAGATAAAAAAGTGGTTTAATACTTAAATATTCTAACTTTTCTCCTCAAGCACAGGCCAGATTTTTTGCCTAAGCCTAAAGCATGAAAATATGTAATTGAAGAAGCAAATAGGACATTAAAAGATGTGAAGTGAAAACCTCCTGCTCTAATGATATAAAGTTAAGAATAATGTGAAAAGGAGAATTTTTTAATCTATTTGGATGTGTCATAATGAAGAGTATCATATGAGATATGCAATAAAATGTGAAGTGTATCATATAATGCTCCAAATAATTTAGCAATAAATGTGGAGACGAAAATTGTACACATATGCATATGCATGCATATATATATATATATATATATATATATATATATCATCTTTTGTAATAAATTGGGTTGCTCCTACCAATTTCAAGTACTCTTGGCTCACAAGGGATCATGACTGACCTCTTTCCACTCACTGTGGCATGGCAGCGAGTACATATAGTTTGCCTAGAATAATATTTCAACATGAGAAATAATTATGTGACTTTCACTGTGAGATTAACAGCTTATTTTGGATCACAAAAAAAATAAATGACAAATAATTAACAACTTATTTTGGATCATAGATAAATAAATAATAAATAATTAAAAATTATCGTGAGATCCACTCATTTAAGAATTTATGACTTATAATAACTGTTATTCTCACGGTAGCCCAAATAGTGTTATGCTAGCAAAGCTCCTTCAATATTTGGGAAAATTCAAACCAATTATGGCAAGCATTTATGCATTGCCTTGCTGGACTTCTTACCCAAGGAAATAAATTAATGATGATGAATTCAAGGACATATTCGAAGAAATTTTGACTTTCATTCGGAATGGTTTGTGGATTCCGAACAGCTATACTGGCGGAACCTAATAAGATAGCAATTACAACCCAAGAAGTAATAAGGACTTGGCCATGGACTTGAAAACCTCCTATTTGCCAATAGAAATGTTGTCGCGACCTCTTTTTTCGGCGCCCGATCGGGGCGGGCGCCTGGCGGAGGCTAATGGCTTGGCTAAATTAATTAAGCCCGGACTCTCCCCGCCCAAAGAATTCACGACTTTTAATAGTCTAACTATTTAACTTGTAAGTTAATTTTTAAAACGGAGTCGCCACTAATCAATTTGGGGTGGGTTGATTAGAAACCCGTGCGAAGTATTGGGAGAAATACTCGCTCCCGCGCAACCTGAGAAATTAAGATCGGGGACTTGATTACACTAGTTAATCACTAATGCCCTTTCGATACCTAATCTTGTTTAAACCATGAGGCTTTTTGGATATTTTAGGGATTTTCCACGCATTTTTTGGGAAAAAAACATTTTTTTTGACATAAAAGGGATTTTTGGATTTTTGGTATTTTTTGGAAAAATACAAGTCTTTTTGGCTTTTTTTTTTTTGGGTTTTTGGCATTTTTTGGAAAATATGAAATATTTTTTATTTTTTATTTTTTATTTTTTTTTTCTCAAAATAAAATATTTTTTAATATTTTTTTCGGAAAATAAAGTATTTTTTATTTTTTTGATTTTTCTGGAAAATAAAATATTTTTTTATATTTATTTATTAAAACATATTATTTAAAATAAAATAAAATAAAAGCCGATCGCATTCGGGCCCGCAACACGGCCCGACTGGATTTTTTTTTTATCTTTTTATCTTCTTTTTTTATTGAAACGGCACCGTTTTGGGGGGGAACCGCGAAACCCCGCCGGTTCCCGACCCGGTCCGACCCAACGACCCGGGGAAACCCTACCCGGATGAGCTGCGCCCGACCCGGCTGTGACTCGATTCACAGCCGCGACCCGGCTCATGGAACCCTACCCGGACGCCCATCCGGATCCGCCCGACTTCGACCTGTCTTCCTCTTCGCCGACCCGGTTTTCTGGAGTTCACGAGATCTGGCGATTCGCGGCGCTGATGAAGGACAGAGGGGGTCAAGCGGACAGCAGCCCGGCATCCGACAATGGTCACTGACCGGATCGACGACGGGGCTCGTGGCGCGGTGGTAGGAGACGCGACGAAGGCCTCGATTCACTGAGGTCTAGATCTGGAGATGGATGGGTTTCGAGAGAGGGGGGTGCTGCGACGGCTACGCAACCGGAGGCAGCTGATACCTGGTGGCGACGATGGTGGTGGTGACGACGACAGGGCAGTGACGGCAGTCCCTCAACTCTCGATCCGGCGTGGCGTTGGCGGTGTCAATCACGGCACGGCGTTGGGGCGGGAACGTCGCCGAGCCTTCGAGGTCGGGACTTGGTCGCGGCGTTGGCACGGCGTCCGTGGCAACAATGCAAAGAAGAAGAACCAGATCCGAGGCGCAGATCTCGGCCAAACCTTCCTCAGCCTCGATTCTCTCTCACTCTGGCCAGATCCGAGCCTCCCCCGGCCAGATCTGACCTTCTCGAAGTCGCTCGCCGCCGACCTTCCCGAAGTCTCGGTGGAGGATGGGCCGAGCTCGCGACTCGAGTTCTCCCTCGCGCCGCCCTTCGATCTTCCCGATGTCTCGGTGAAAGATCTCCGAGCTCGCCGCGCCCCTCCGACGGTGCTTGCGACAGCCTATTTATAGGCGAAGGAAATCCGGTCGACAGAGGTCCTCGGCCGCCGGCTTCCAGCTTGCCCACCGGTTCCCCTTGGCTAAACCGGTGTCCCATCGAGCTTTCAAATAAGCTCGCTCGGCATTAATGGCGTTCGAGACCTTATCCTCCCCAGCCCGACGCCGCCTACCCTCCTCGGCCGTAGGCCGTCCTTCGTGCATCGGCCTCCCTCGCGCGCGTGAGTTGCGGCGAAGGAGATGGAATGAGGAAGAAGAAGAGAGAAAGGGGCCAGGCCGGGGGAGAAGAAGGGGGAGATTTGGGCCGGGCTTTTGCTTTTCTTTGTTTTGCTTTTGTTTTCGCTGTTTTGTTTGTTTTTGCTTTGTTATTTTTGTTTTTATTATTTACTATCCGAAAAAAGGAAAAAAAGATAATTAATAAAAACCTAATTTAAGAAGACGAAATTTAGGCGTCAACAGCTGCCCCTCTTTGAAGGTGAATTCGCAGATGTTACATTCAAAGACAAACTGATGCCTAAATTTTATCCATGCATGTGTAGCAGATTATATTTTATTTGAGACCTATTATTCTATGCAGAAAAAGAGCGATATAACTTTACATATACTAGGATAGATAAGAAAATACCTGGAGTTACTTACCGGGAGTGAGTGAGATAGGGTGTGAACCCCGAGTTTTGGCAAGTATCAAGGTGTCATCTTACCTGGTGATATGAGAAGGTTGCTTCTCTAGGACCCTAACTATTCTTCGGTCGCCTGTTAAAGCAATCAGTAGTTTGTCTTGGACTCGAATCTTTCTTCGGTTGCCTTGACGGGAAATTACTTTTCTAAGACCCTAACCTTTCTTCGGTCACCTGTCAAAGCAGTAAATGGTTTGTCTCGGGTCCGAACTTTTCTTCAGTTGCCATGACGGGAGATGCGCCGACCTTTCTCAGGGCATCTATTTGTGGGTGCCTGATTTGTATTGAGGACACCAGTTGGTACCCGACCTTTCTCGGGAGATGCGCCGACCTTTCTCAGGGCATCGATTTGTGGGGATGTCTGACCTCTGTCAAAGACACCTGTTGGAACCCGACCTTTCTCGAGGGATGCACCGACCTCTCTCAGGGCATCAATTTGTGGGGTGCCTGATCTTCGTCAAGGACACCTGTTGGAACCCAACCTTTCTCGGGGGATGCACCGACCTTTCTCGGGGCATCGGTTTGTAGGGTGCCTGATCTCAGTCAAGGACACCAGTTGGGACCCGACCTTTCTCGGGAGATGTGCCGACCTTTCTCAGGGCATCAATTTGTTGGGGGTGTCTGACCTCTTGGCAATGGGAATATCGAGGACGTACCTCACATATTCGTGAAGGTCTCCCACCTCTTGGCAATTAGGGAATATCGAGGACATACCTGGAATATTCGTGAAGGTTTCTCACCTCCTGGTAATTGGGAGTATCGAGGATGTACCTCGCATATTCGTGAAGGTCTCTCACCTCCTGGTAATTGGGAATATCGAGGACATACCTGAGATATTCGTGAAGGTCTCTCACCTCCTGGTAATTCAGAATTTGAATGTAGCACGGAGCTTACCTGGATGGCCGTAGGCACACAGGTGTACAAGGTACACAAATATTTAATGAGCACAATCAGGGACCACTTAGCTGGTCCAAGTGTAAGAAAGCATACCTGGGTGATTGCAGGCGCATAATGTAGTAGAATAGTTGAGTAGCTGCTAGTATTCAATGGCGCAACTTTGAGAACAACTCGGACAGGTCGAGTGTCACGAAAATGGAGTACCCGAACGGTGGTCGGTACTCAAAGACAAGAGGATATTTGGACAGTCAAGAGTATCCAAACTTTAAGGACAACTCGAGCAGGTCGAGTGTCACGTAGGAGTACCCGAGTAACGGCGGGCACTCAAAAACGGGGGATATCCGGACGGTTGCACATATTAATATTCTGGGGACAACTCGAACAGGTCGAGTGTCGATAAGAAGGAGTACCCGGCAAATGGTGGGTACTCAAAGACAAGGGGATACTTAGACCGATGCAAGCACCCAAACTCAGGGGACGACTCGAATAGGTCGAGTGACAAGAAGAGAGTACCTAGACAGGGGTAGGTACTTTAAGACAAATGGGGACAAGGATATGCTTACCTGGCAATATCTCTTATTACTGAGAGTATGTTCACTATTTACGCACTATGCAGACATGTACACAATGATTGTATATGCTGTAAATTCATAAATTCAAATGTGATTTATGCATGACAATTTTGTCAGTTTTGTATCATCCGAATTCCATTGGGGAAGATTTTGAAAGACAACCTTGATTTAGAATGTAGATGTCTTGAGCATGCCGATGAGGGACTTTTCTCACGAAAGGACTTTTCACTCACTCTCATGGAAAGGCTGTTTTTATCCCGACCATTGATGCGGGATTTATAAGGATCACACTTCTTCGTCATCATGTCGGCAGGGGGTCCGAGTATTCTCGCAAGTGGTACGACTTTACCAATGTGAGAGGTCTTTGTTGAAATTGTGATGAAGACTTGGTTAGCAGCTCATCAAAGGGGACCATCAAGGTTGAAGTCGATGGACGAAAATGTTGCACGATCCTCTCCGGGTTTACAAGTCGGAACCCCGCGAAAAGAGATAGAGTAATCTTGCTCGTACTTCTTCGAGCGATATTTATGCACATATGAAATCTTACGTTAATTGAAGTGCCCCTAGTCTGAAGAGACTTTTTACAATGGGAATATAACGTAGACTCGGCTCACATATAGAAGGGTGAGAGTTGGTGACTGTCTCAGTATTCGTCACTGGTCTTTCTTCTTATTGTCAAATGGAGATTTTACAATCACAACTTTTTCTTGGCTGTATTTTTTTGACTGGGGGGCATTGGCCTTGCTTTTACTAGGCACATTGCTTTTTTATGCCCCCTTTTATTCCAGTTCCTCATTTATGGGCATTGACCTTGCTTTTACCAGGTACACTTTTTTTTATGCCCCCTTTTTCATTTTTGTTGCTTGAGGAATTGATCTAGGCGAGTTCAATCGAAGCACCATTATTTAGACTTTGAGTCTTCATCTTGACCCGGCGCTCTAGGCTATGGCAATAACTTCTACGCTTTGTCTCAATGTGAGGGTAAAATTACAGACTCACTTGGGTTGTACAATGTATACAAATGCATGGAAAAGGAATTGATCTTCGTCATTCTAAGGCACTTAAATTAACGAGAGTGTTCATATGCAATAAAGACACTCGAAGATTAATGCAAGTGCGAGCAAGAGAATTTCTATCCCTTTTCTCACCTTGTGATGCTGATTCGCCTTGTCTTTGACATGCCCCAATGTAGGGTGATTCTTAAAGAGAGAAGCTTCACCAGTGTATGGGGCTCAAGGGGGAGTGAGCAATAAAATGCCTCTCACTATTTTGGTTATCGTACCATTCGCGAGAGAACTCTTTACCCGCGGTCATGGAATTTTCTGCACTCATCTCACAAATGTATAGATGGGGGGCGTGTGTAGGATATGGCTTGCCTATCATCATTCTGACGCACCTCATCCAGCATGCTCAACTAATCTTGTATCTTTCACTTAGCTGTCTATTCTGGTAATCCTCAATGGAATAAGTGATTTAGACAGACAAAATCACCATGTAAAAATCCATTTGGAGAAAGGCATGCAGCATTTTTTTTTAAGTATGAGAGAGTTTGTACTCCCAAAACAAATGAATGATTTCTACACAAGAAACCCTATTGACAACTTTAGGGGTGTTTACTTGATGAAATTGTATTTACAAATGTGTTGAATTTTGAATATCAAAAGAGTTATTCACAAATAGTTATTTACAGATGAGTGTTGATGGGTTGTCTCCATAAGGAGATAATACACGAATGATCAGCTAAGGGTTGGGACTCTGAACGGGCATCTCTGCTTTCGCCTCGGTTCATGTAAATTGATCTGGATCACTTGATTTGCCAGTATTTAACCATTAAGCTTGGTTCTTGAATCCCAACGCCTCCTGTCAATATGGCAAAAAAATGAGTTCAGAGAGTTGATACCGAATTAGTTTTTCCCCAGAGTTTATATGTGTTGTCCTCCAGGAATATTTAAATGTTGATGACGGCCTCTTTATAGTTCAACGTTTCTTTCGATTGGCCTTTCTTATTTGTGGCCACGTATGCCTGATTGTTGGTCATCGATTTACTTTCAACACCTTCCTTCTGTGGAATTTCTCCTCCTGTCTTTGATTATAGCAGCATTGGGTAAAGTCATGTACTTCAAGCCTCTATGGAATCTAAGATGGACAATCAAAACCTCTAGTTTTTTGTTAATTATTTCTTGTGAGAGCATGCGTCTGGAACAAGAAGTGAGGCTTCTCAGTTCCAAGGTTATCGTCTGGGATAGAGAGCTTCTTTTTATTTAACTGGACCGGCTCTTGAACGACACGTCTTTTACACCAAGTTAGGTGAATTTGACATGGGTCACTCCTATGCGTTTGCCTGGGTAGTATCGATTATTCCATCAAGTTTGCTGCCTGATTCTCGACACTCCCTTAAATGCTAGTGATTACCATTTATTCTTCTTTGCTGAATCAACCAAACACATTTTTATGATGGTGTAAATACATCACTCATAAAAGGCGCATAGGCATTTTCATTTTGATAAAGAAATGCTTGGCAATGCCGTGCAATGAACATCTTTCAAGGGTAGTACTTTTTACATCACGTAATTAACCGGTTTAGAGAATTCCCGCCCATCCATTTCGGAGTCGGGGATCAAGGCTCCTCCTGGGGAGTACCTTCTTTATCACGTAAGGACCCTTGTAATTTGGGGCAAACTTGCCTCCAGGCTCTGGGAAGATTGGCAGTGTCTTTCTCAAGACTAGCTCATTTACCTCAAAGTTCCTAGGTCGCACTTTCTGATTGAACGATCGGGCTACCTTCTGTTGATAACACTGACCATGACAGAGGGCTTTTAGTCGTTTTCATTGATCATATTCAGTTGCTCGAGCCTTTGTTGTGTCCACTCTTCCTGAGACAATCCTACATGGGATAAAATTCGTAGGGATGGGATTTCTACTTCTATGGGCAAAACCGCTTCCATGCCGTAAACCAGGGAAAAAGGGGTTGCCCCAGTGGAAGTTCGATATGCTGTCAGTGCGAAGGGTAACCTTTCATGCCAGTCGCGGTAGTTTTCAGCTGTCTTGGCTAGGATTCTCTTGATGTTCTTGTTGGCGGCTTCCACGGCTCCATTCATTTGTGGACGATAAGGGGACGAGTTCAGATGTTGGATTTTGAACTCAGAGAACAATTGATCAATCAACTTGTTGTTCAGGTTTGACCCATTGTCGGTGATGATAGCTTCTGGCACGCCATAACGGGTGATTATGTCACGTCTGATGAACTTCATAACGTTCCGCGCAGATTACGCTTGCATAGGATGTGGCCTCGATCCATTTTGAGAAGTAATCGATTGCAACCAAAATAAACCGATGCCCATTTGATGCCTTGCTCGGATTGATTGGGCCAATTACATCAAAGCCCCACATTGAAAATGGCCACGCTCAGATAATTGATGCGTTCGGTTGGAGGGACATTTATCTTGTTCCCGTGAATCGACAACGATGACAGACTTCGCACATGTTGGGCACAATCGCCTTCCAAGGGGAGCCGCATAACCTAATCTCATTATTTTCTTGGCCAACATGCGTCCATTCATGTGAGGGCCACATACTCCCTCATGTATTTCTTGCATTATCCGTGTCGCCCGCTTGCATCAACACACCTTAGTAGGACCGAGTCATATGATTTTTTGTACAGATTTTCACCGCCCGACGAAGAACCTTGAAGCCATTTTCATTAGGTACTTTCGATCGAGTGAGTGCTTTCTTCTTGTGGGAATTCTCGCTTCGGACGTATTTCATGATATCGTAATACCCGGGGTTTCCGTTGGGCTCTTCAGTTATAGTCATGCAGTGGGCCTGTCTTGCCAGGACCTCGATATTCAAAGGTTCTACTTCTAACCCTTCCGTTACTTGCAACATAGATGACAGTGTTGCTAGGGCATCGGCGAACTGATTATGAACTCTAGGTAGGTATTCAAACGAGATGTCCTGAAATTCTCCTACCAATTTTTCCAAGTAGTCATGATAAGGCACAAGTTTGGCATCTCTCGTCTTCCATTCACCCACAGTCTGGAGGATAATTAAAGCGGAGTCACCAAACACTTTTAGTTTCGTTACTTCCATTGCAATAGCCGCTTGCAGGCTGAGGATGCATGCTTCATATTCGGCTATATTATTGGTGCATGGAAAAATCAATTTTGCAGCTACAGGATAATGTTGCCCATTTGGGGATATCAAGCGCCCTAGTGCCTAACCCGACAAATTTACAGCTCCATCGAAAAACATAGTCCATGCGTTTTCTTCTATTGTTGAAATCCGGTCGTCTGGCGAATTATCCTCGTGTACCTCCTTAGGGCGATCTGCTAACATATCAGCAATCACCCAACCTTTAACTGATTTTTGCGACATCACTTGGATGTCGAATTCTGAGACCAGGATTTGCCATTTAGCCAATTTTCCTACCAAGGCCGGGCGACCGAGCAAATACTTGATCGGGTCATTCTCAGTTACGAGGAATGTTTGGTAATGCAAGGTATACTGCCGGAGTCTGTGCAACACCCATACCAATGCAGCGCATGTTCTTTCGATTTGGAGTAGTTTTGTTCCGACGTGGTGAACTTTTACTCAAATAGTAGATGGCTCGCTCTTTTCCGTCATGGGGTCCTTCCGTGCAAGCATTGCGCCTAAGGATTCGTTGTTGATAGTAAGGT
Source organism: Eucalyptus marginata (assembly GCA_014182565.1). Taxonomy (NCBI): domain Eukaryota; kingdom Viridiplantae; phylum Streptophyta; class Magnoliopsida; order Myrtales; family Myrtaceae; genus Eucalyptus; species Eucalyptus marginata. The sequence continues at coordinate 3,680,406 of CM024593.1, forward strand.
AGAGGATTAAAGGGTACCCCGGGACCGGAGGTACTGAGAATCGGGGCTTCATCAGCACGCTTAGATTTTCGAATGCTAGTTGGCAATCATCATCCCACTTAATTTGTGCATCCTTCTTGAGAAGTTTAAAGAAAGGTTTTGCAGTTTCAGAAAGTTGGGAAATGAACCGCGCGATATAATTTAATCTTCCCGTGAGGCTCAGGACTTCCTTTACGGCCGAGGGATGAGGCATCTCAAATATTGCCTTGGTTTTTGACGGGTCTACTTCTATCCCTTCACAGCTCACAATGAACCCAAGTAATTTGCCAAAAGTTGCCCCGAACACACATTTTGCTGGGTTCAAGCGCAACTTGAATTGGTGGAGTCGGTCGAATAATTTCTCCAGGGTTTTCACATGGTCTTCTCCATGTCTGGTTTTGGCGATCATGTCATCGACATATACTTCAATTTCTTTGTGCATCATGTCATGGAAAAGGGTGACCATGGCACGTTGGTAAGTTGCTCCAGCATTTTTCAGGCCAAAAGGCATGACCTTATAGTGAAAAGTTCCCCATGGAGTAATGAATGCTGTTTTTTCCTTGTCTTCTTCCTTCATTTTTATTTGGTTGTATCCTGAGAATCCATCCATGAAAGAGAAAAGCTTAAATCCAGCCGTACTATCCACAAGAACGTCTATATGAGGTAGCGGGAAATCATCTTTTGGGCTTGCTTTATTCAAATCGCGGTAGTCGACACAAACTCGGATTCGACCGTCTTTCTTCTTTACCGGTACAATGTTCGCTACCCAACTAGGGTATTGCGAGACTTCGAGGAAGCCTACTTCCGGGAGCTTCATCACTTCTTCTTCAATCTTTTTGACAACTCGGTTTAGTTCTCCTTAGCCGTTGCTTCTTGGGGGCTACATCGGGGTTGGTTGGCAAGCTATGCTCCACAATCATTGGATCGAGGCTTGGCATATCGGCATATGACCACGCAAATACATCTTGATATCTCTTTAGGAGGGCGATTAAGCTTGCAGCTTCTTCTTTAGGAAGATTCGCGCCGATCTTTATCTCCCTTGGATCTTCTGTGCTGCCTAAATTGACAACGACGGTGTCTTCAGTAGTAGGGGGCTTTGTTTCTTCGTGTCGCTCCCAACTCCTTTGAATTTCATCGGAATCATCAAAATCGTCATCTGAGTTATCAGAATGGTTACTTACGGTGTTGGTTTGGACCGTTCCCATACCCTCGCCTGCTGCTAGATTACTCCTGTATCATAGAGTAGATAGGTTAAGGGGACAAATAAGGTTAACAGCATGCATGCTTCTTTCTTTTGAAAAGGTGATAAATTGTCCTTTAAGATGAGGAAGCATGAGGAGACCCGGGCCTCAGATTTCTTCTTTCATTTTGCAGCCAGATATCATCAACGGGCCGGTTTGGAGTGCCTCCTCATGCTTTCAAAACGTTTCCAACTTTATTTAATAGTAGACGAATTTACATTTTGGAAGAGTGATTTCAAAAGTTAGTTCCTTAAGTGAAACTGATATTTGAAACAAACCAAGCCAGACTTAAGAAATATGTACAAGTTCCCAAATAGGGGAGTACGCGAGGAAATAAAAAAGGGTTCTACTTGAGCGGGCCCGCACCCAATTCCCCGACGGTCCTTCGTTGATAGCGCCCACGAAGAAGTCTTCATACCGCCACCGCCGCCTCCTTGTGCTCCCGCCTTTGTGAACTTCATATCATCCATGCCTCCCCATCCATCGGGACGATGCTCGATGATGGTCATAGAAACTTTGGGGGATTGAATAGTTGACATAGTAGTCGAATTTACCACTTGGTTGGCCCAAAGTGTCCATGATCGCCTTTCCTCTATGCGCTTCTTTAGCATGCTCAGGGAACATGGTACGGGTGCTAGGTACCACGAGGAGATCTTCTTTGCCATAACATAGCCATGGGGAGCGGAAAGTGAATACCCCAGCATCCAAAAGATCCCGAATCTTGTCTCTTAGGATGGTACGAGTCATCTAGCGAGTGTCCTAATTCCCCCGAATGATAGTCACAATACTTGGATGGATCATAATCAAGGAAGTATTCGGGAGTAGGACGTCTCAGTTCCCTAGAGATTATTCCTTGCTCTAGGAGGATAGGGAAGATGATGGCCATCGATTTAGGAAGAGGCGAATATGGTCACGTGTTTCTTGAGGACTGGGGTAGTCGAGCCCCTTGCCAGCTCGTGTCAGTAAGGTCTTCTTCGTTTACTTTGGCTGCCAACTCCTCATTGTGATGAGAGAGGAATGTACGGGCAACTTGGGTGAAATTTTCCGTCAAGTGGTGTACTGTCTCGTGTAGCTCATCGACTTGACGTTGAAGTTGGGCGAACGAGAAGTTATCGCCTGTTTCTTCTAATTGTTCCTCATCAATGGCACCTACAAAAAGGTCTCCAAATATGGTAGTCACACCTGCCCCGGCTCTTCTTCCTTTGTAAGTACGGGCTGAATTGTGTCTTCTGGATCGTGGGCAATTTCGCGCTTTCGGAGTTGAACCATTTTGAAGTATTTACTTCTTCTTCCTCATGCATCATTCTGGCTCGGCCTGGGAAAGTTTCCTCGAGACGGGGATATACAAGGCCGACCTTTTTCTTTGCTTTTCTATCCGGGGGATATCCTAAACCGATAGTATAGGGTCTCTTCAGGGCTTTAATAGGCTGACGGATGCCCTGGCCTCTTCTACCAAGCCCTTGTCCTGGAATGAAACCGTGTCCAACTATGATTTTTCCTACCATGATTGTAGCGCTTGATACCTCGAGGACGAGGGGCAAAGTCCCTCGAGTTTCGTGTATAGTAGACACGAGCTCGAACGATTGATAGCTGGCTTCGTTTTTGTCACTAGGTTCAACATAGGGGATGGCTGTATCGTGGTAGATGCGGTGATCTTCTTCTCCTCGGACCGTGATCAGTTTTCCTCCAACCACGAACTTCACACTTTGGTGGAGGCTGGAAGGTACCGCTCCTGCGACGTGGATCCATGGGCGCCCTAAGAGGAAATTGAACGCGGTGGGGATATCCATCACCTGGAACAAAGTTTTGAATATAGTTGGGCCTATTTGGACGTTGAGTTCGATCTCTCCCACTGTTTCCTTCTTCGTTCCATCGAATGCTCGAACGGAAGTCTTGGGTACTGGATCCATGACCTCTCTATTTTAAGGCGACGAGTGTCGCTAGTGGACATATGTTAAGAGCAGATCCATCGTCAATCAGCACTCGAGCGACGTGAGATGCGTTGCACTTGACTGATATGTAGAGGCCCTTGGTGTGTCCTCTACCCTCCTCAGGAATTTCTTCATCGGAAAATGCCATTTGATCTTTTAAAAGGATGGTACTGACAAATTCCTCGAGTTTGTCATGTTCAATCGTTTCAGGGACATGTACCTCACTTAGTACTTTCATGAGGGACTTCGGGTGCTTGATGATGTCCAAGCAATTCCAACAGAGATCTCGTGCTGGTGATTTTCGAATCTTGTTCCACCACATTATATTCGCGGCCTTAACTACGGCCAAAAACTCCTTGGCTTCTTCGGCAGTGACGGGCTTAGCAGACTGAGTGTTTGCTTGAGCATAGGTTCGCCCAGATCTTGTGACTAAACCAACATCAAGGTCATAAGACCATGGTACTGCATTGTTGTATTCGTATTTGTAAGGCTTGGGAATCTCGATGACTATAGTCAAGTTTCGTTGTTGATGCTTGAACAATGGCTCCCTTCCTTTCAAAGACGCTCTCGGGTGAGGTGGAATCTTTCTTCTCCTTTTCTCGCATTTAGCGCGGCAAATTCTTCCTCCCGTTGATGAGGACTTGCGATATGGTAGAAACTATGCTGGCGTGGCCAGGCGTACCGATTATCCCGGCCTCTATCATTCTTAATACCCTTTCCTCCATTATTGCAGAGGGTGGTATTTCCTTGCTTGAATAATACCCAGCTTCTACCAGCCCTCGATAGATGTTAACAGTAGGTATTTTGGCATTTTTGACTTGATCGGCCTCTGAACTGAATATCGCATTTACCTTGTCGGTGTGATCAGGGAGTGGATTGCTTTGGACATTTGGTTTAGTAGTTTGGAACGAGAACGCCTTAGTATCCAGCAAGTTTTGGATCCGATGCTTAAGGGTGAAACACTCGTCAGTTGAGTGGCCTACTTCTCCCATGTGATAGTCACATTTTTTGGACGGGTTATAGCTGGAGAAACTTTCAGCGTTGGGTCTCTTTGGCTCGGTTGAGAGGAGGTTTTTGTTTCGGAGGATTGCCAGAACTTGTGATGGAGATCCGGGAAGCGGAGTGAACTGTCTTCGTTGTTGTAGCGCTGAGCGGTTGACGATTGGTGGTCCGTTGTTGTCCCGTGCTTGTCCGAACAAATCGGGAGGTGACCAAAGTGTTTGTAGTGTAGGTTGCATCAACATCAACCAGGGGTTCTTTGTCTTTTTTCATGTTGAGCCTCCTGCTGATGGGTGTAGGCTCAGTGAACCAGCCATCCCTTAATCCTATCTCAATCTATTCTCCTACTGGAATGAGTTGATTGAATGATTCAGCAATCGTAGTTACCATACGGTTGCGGTATTCATAGGGGAGGGTTTTGATGAACATTTTTCTTAGTTCGAAATCAGTTGGTTTCGTGGACTGATTTGGGCGGCCGATTCCTCCATCGATGGCATATTCTTTGAAGGATTCATGCTTTTTCTTTCCGTACGCTCTAGATCCTCACGAGAAGAGGTAATGTCCATTATAAATTTGTACTGCTTGAGGAATGCCTCACTTACTTCACTCCATGCTTGGAGGAGGTTTATATTTTTTGTGATATACCACCTCAGGGCAGGGCCTATTAGACTTGACTGGAACAACTGAATCATTAATGGTGCATTATTAACATATTGGGTCATTCGAACCAAGTACATTTGCAAATGAGCTCTTGGGCAAGTCGTGCCATCGTACTTCTCAAACTCAGGTATTTTGAATTTTTCTGGCATTTTGACTTTGGAATAAATGGAGAGATCTGTCAGAGTAGGATCTTGGAGGCCTTGCAGTTGTTTCAGTCTTTCCTCAAGCTTTTCGAGGCGTTTGTCATGCTCGATTTTAGACAAACTGTCTAGCTTAGCTTTCTCAATCACGGTTTGGTGCAGATCGTCTTCCAATTCAGGCATGTTATCATCGCATCTCTTCCTTGTTCACCTCGAATGGATGATTGTGGTAACGCATTTCGATTGAGGCCGGGCGTGAGCCCGCCTTGCCCCGAATGGAATCTATCTCGCTTTGAGAGTTGCTTGGAGCACATTGAAGACCCGCTTCATTTCATTTTCCATGATCTCGACATGGCTTGGTACGTTTTCTTCGGCCATTCTAGCTTTTGAATGCAGCTATGTCGTAATTACCTGTATTTACGCAAAATGGAAAGAACATAAGCGAGGGAAACAAATGGAACATTGGCCCAAGGCAAGGGTCGAGTCATTTTTATTTATTAACAAATGTGGGAAATATACAATGCCGAAAGGGCTCTTTAAACAGCGCATAAAAGATAGAACGACCCTAACTATTCACATTTAGACATATTCACATTAAAACCGAATTGCCTATTTTCATATGTGATGGGAAGCTCCAGTCTTGTGAAGCCGCTTGCTTTTTCGTGCTAGCTTAGATATGCGTTTCCTGCTTGTCTCCAAACTTTTTTCAAGAGATTCAATTCGTCCTCGCAAAGTAAGCTTATCAGCCACATCGGGGATTACCGGCATAGCGTTCCTCAAGAATTATGTGGTTGAGGATGTAGAATGTGGATTCATGATGAGCTTTTTCTTGCCCCTTCAATCTTCTGGGTACGACAATCTTTTATGTGTGACATCTACTCCATGCATCTTGGATTATACGAATCTCCTCCGAGTAGTCATAGCTAGTATGGGTGAAAAGGATTCGGAACAATCTGGTTTTGAGCGGCGGCGGAATTTCTTGGAAGACCCAGATCGACGAGCCACCCTATGTGGATAATATGAGGTAGTTCCGGAGAGGCCTAGCAGCGGGATGGGGTCGTGATAATCAAGCGCAAAACGCGCCTCTCCTGCAATGAACCATTTAGTTCGCCATATGAATGTCTCGGGGACAAGGTTTTTTAATAAGTTAATCCATCGAGAATATTCCTCACGGGAGAGTATTTTTCCAAGCTTTGAAACTTTTGAAGTGGATGTTTGAATTTGTTGATTTCAAATATTTGCATGAGGTGCCCAAATCCTTTGATATGGGAAAAGAACCACATTTGTAAAATTTCCGGGGCGGCCCTCATGATCTTTCCTTTGTTTTCCTTAAAACAATTAAGGGATAAAAATGTTTCGACTAAAACCATGTTCACGTATCCTGCTCCAAAAGTGACTTGATTTATCACCCCCGCCATTGAAGGATTTATGGCATTTTTCCTATAGGGGAAGATAATAAATCCAAAGAACGCTAAGAGGAAGATCTTGCTTTTTTGGTTCATTGATTGTTTTTCAAAACATTCAGTTAAAGATGATAGCGGGAAAGCATTGTTGTTGGCTTCAACTATTTTTCTTACCGAATGATTTTTAAAAACCGTGATAGACTAACCACAGGGTCAATGTTGACCAGTGGCTTGGCAAGCTCTCTCTCCAGGGGCATTCCTATGGCAAGACTGTATTCTTCCAGGGTCGGAGTCAGTTCAAAATTGCCGAACAAGAAGGTGGATGTTTCCGGACACCAGAAATGTGGTAGTGCTTGCATGACTCCAGAGTGGATATTGATTTAGAGCAATGGAAGGAGATGACCGATGCTTGCTTTGACACGCTCCCGGGCGATCCGATCTAACCGATTCCACCATTTGAGGAGCTCTTTCTTGGGAGTAGGAATGAATTGGATATCGATTCTTCCCATCACATATGAGAAAGGGAGTTATACGACCTGATCCTATGCCATGAGCCAATAAAAAGACTGAGTAAAAGTAAATAAATTACTTTGCTTTTAAAGAAAATGGCAAGCACAGAAACATGCACATGGGACGTGCAGCTCGATTTCTAACTGAGAAGGCTTGTTGAAATTAGAAGGGTATCCGCCCGTTGCAGTCTCGCATTAGCAAAGCATACCCTCCTAACCTCGGCTAGAGAAATTCGGGGAAAAGAAAGGCAACCTCTACATCGCAGTCTCGCGTTCGAGGTCGTATCTTTCTTGACACCATCCTAGATATCCTATGGCGGCCCGAGTCCGGCGGCCGGGTTGTGTGTGCCATGTGTAGTGTTAAAAAACAAAAACATGCACAACAGTTTATAATCACAAGATAATCTATTTTAGGCAAAATTAAAATAAATTTCTAAGTTACCGACCTGCATAAAGAAAAACCTAAGTCAAGTAAAGAATTTAAACAAGACAAAAAAGGCTTAAGTCCTCAAGCTCCCCCAAAGTCGCTAAGTCAAGTCGCGACCTTTTTTTCGGCGCCCGATCGGGGCGGGCGCCTGGCGGAGGCTAATGGCTTGGCTAAATTAATTAAGCCCGGACTCTCCCCAGTCCACCAATTCACGACTTTAATAGTCTAAGTATTTAACTTGTAAGTTAATTTTTAAAACGGAGTCGCCACTAATCAATTTGGGGTGGGTTGATTAGAAACCCGTGCGAAGTATTGGGAGAAATACTCGCTCCTGCGCAACCAGAGAAATTAGGATCGGGAACTTGATTACACTAGTTAATCACTAATGCCCTTTCGGTACCTAATCTTGTTTAAACCATGAGGCTTTTTGGATATTTTAGGGATTTTCCACGCATTTTTTGGGAAAAAAACATTTTTTTGAACATTTTTTAAAATTTTTTTGACATAAAAGGGATTTTTGGATTTTTGGTATTTTTTGGAAAAATACAAGTCTTTTTGGCTTTTTTTTTTTGGGTTTTTGGCATTTTTGGAAAATATGAAATATTTTTATTTTTTTTATTTTTTTATTTTTTTATTTTTTTTCGGAAAATAAAATATTTTTTAATAAATTTTTTCGGAAAATAAAGTATTATTTATTTAAAATAAAATAAAATAAAAGCCGATCGCATTCGGGCCCGCAACACGGGCCCGACTCGGATTTTTTTATCTTTTTATCTTCTTTTTTTTTTATTGAAACGGCACCGTTTTGGGGTGGGGAACCGGCGAAAACCCCGCCCGGTTCCCGACAGGGTCCGACCCAACGACCGGGAAACCCTACCCGGATGAGCTGCGCCCGACCCGGCTCTGACCCGATTCACAGCCGCGACCCGGCTCATGGAACCCTACCGACGCCCATCCGGATCCGCCCGACTTCGACTCGTCTTCCTCTTCGCCGACCCAGTTTTCTGGAGTTCACGAGATCTGGCGATTCGCGGCGCTGATGAAGGACGGAGGGGGTCAAGCGGACAGCAGCCCGGCATCCGACAGTCGGTCACTCGACTGGATCGACGATGGGGCTCGTGGCGCGGCGGTAGGAGACGCGACGAAGGTCGAGATCTGGAGATTGATGGGTTTCGAGGGAGGGGGGGTGCTACGACGGCTACGCAACCGGAGGCGGCTGATACCTGGTGGCGGCGATGGTGGTGGTGACGACGACAGGGCAGCGACGGCAGTCCCTCAACTCTCAGATCCGGCGTGGCGTTGGTAGGTCAATCACGGCACGGCGTTGGGGCGGGGAACGTCAGCGAGCCTTCGAGGTCGGGACTTGGTCGCGGCATTGGCACGACGTCCGGTGGCAACAACAAAGCAAGAACCCAGATCGAGGCGCGGATCTCGGCCGGACCTTCCTCGCCTCGATCTCTCTCACTCGGCCGATCCGAGCCTCCACCGGCCGATCTCGACCTTCTCGAAGTCGCCGCCGCCGACCTTCCCGAAGTCTCGGTGGAGGATGGGCGAGCTCGCGACTCGGAGTTCTCCCCTCGCGCCGCCCTTCGATCTTTCCCGATGTCTCGGTGAAAGATCTCCGAGCTCGCCGCGTCCCTCCGACGGTGCTTGCGATAGCCTATTTATAGGCGAAGGAAATCCGGTCGACGGAGGTCCTCGGCCGCCGGCTTCCAGCTTGCCCACCGGTTCCCCTTGGCTAAACCGGTGTCCCATCGAGCTTTCCAGCGAAGCCTGCTCGGCATTAATGGCGTCTGAGACCTTATCCTCTCCGGCCGACGTCGGCCTACCCTCCTCGGCCGTAGGCCGTCCTTCGCGCGTCGGCCTCCCTCGCGCGCGTGAGTTGCAGCGGCGAAGGAGATGGAATGAGGAAGAAGAAGAGAGAAAGGGGCCGGGCCGGGGGGAGAAGAAGGGGGGAGATTTGGGCTGGGCTTTTGCTTTTCTTTGTTTTGCTTTGTTTTCTGCTGTTTTGTTTGTTTTTGCTTTGTTATTTTTTGTTTTTATTATTTACTATCCGAAAAAAGGAAAAAAAGATAATTAATAAAAAACCTAATTTAAGAAGACGAAATTTAGGCGTCAACAAATGTTGGCCTACTTCCACACCCGATTGGTCATTTTATTTCTATCTTTCCATACATAACCAAAGAATGGAAAAGATTCTTCAAGAGTCTCGAGGCCCAAAAGTGCATGATAAATACCACCAAAGCCTAATACTGCATACGAAATTAAGTGAAGTACTCTAGATACAAAATATGGAAAGGTGTCTATAACTTCCCCACCCGGACCTACCCCCAAACCTAGAGTAGCTAAGTGGGGAAGTAAAATTAATCCTTGTTCATACATGGGCTTTTCTGGTACAAAAATCGACCTGATTTATGATACTATCGGAGTGAAACAAGGGGTCTAAAGAAAGAAGAGCAGAGGCTAGATTATATTAGTAACAAGTAAATCCTTTGTATTTAAGGTAAAATAAAAAGTTTCAAGATATTTGGGGGATAAAGTTCAATTGCAAGGTCTGAGACGACCCAAAAAGCACTTGATCGTGATGAACTTTGTAAGCTTACTTGGGTCTTGAGCATTTACTTGTGGACAATTTGCTAGAGCAGCGGGAGCTGTAGCAAAACTGATTGCAAAAGAGGGGAAATCAGCCACATTAAAATTACCTTCTAGGGAGGTCCGTTTGATATCCAAAAACTGCTTAGCAATAGTCGGACAAGTGGGGAATGTTGAGGTGAACCAAAAAATGTTGGGTAGAGCCGCATCTAAATGTTGGCTAGCGGGTCATCAAATACATGTATCTTTACCAATTAACCAATTTCTAAACGCTAGAGTAGATCCTAAAGAGATCCCATTTCCTCATGAATTTATCTTGAATCGGGATCTTTTGGCTCAATTTTATCCCAGTTTTGCCGAGGGAGCAACCCCATTGTTTACCTTGAATTGGTCAAAATATGCGGAATTTTCTATTGATTCTTTTCGATCGAGATATATGGATCCATGGATCTATGTGTCTATATAGATCCTCTGTTTATGGATTAATGAAAATGCGCAAAAGCTCTATTTGCCTCTGCCATTCTATGAGTCTCTTCCTTTTTGCGTATGGCATTGAACAATACATAAATTGGGACGATGAATCTACGGGGGATAACCATTTGCTAATAAAAATTGACTCTTTAAAAGAATTTTGGTACTTTTTTTTTTTTTTTGTGATTTCCTTTATATTTTTAATATATTGGACTATGACAGTCCTTCAATAAGTGCTTACCAATCCATCTGTGATCTAACGTCTCAATTCAAGGGAAGTGAATGAAAACTTGGCTAAGGATTTTCCACCCATGTAACATGATGACGACAAGAACTCTCTAGGACCTAGGCGTGTCAGAACCGAACCAAAATCATAACCAGAACCAATCTGAACCAAACCAAGCTGAATTTTCGTGCATTTTCAGTTGGGTTTGGGTTTTGATTTGGATAATGAAAAAATAACTGTTTTTTATTCTGTTCAAATAGTTTCCCGAACCAAACTAAAAATCATTCATCTTCTTAATATACAATTCACACAATCTCTCTCCTTTTCCCCTAAATCTCTTTTTAATTTTTTTTTTTAAAGAAAACCAAAAAACCGAACTGAGTCTTTGTTTCAAGTTCTATTTTGTTCGGGTCGCAACTCGGTTCGAATTTGATGCTCACCTAAACGGTTTGGTTCATTCCAGATTTCTTGAAAATCTACTGACACCCTACTAGGTTCCTACTGATGTTCCCACGTCCGTAAAACGTTCTATTTAGACATACAACCCATTCAAATTACGGTGGCCAGAGAAGTTTTTCGCCCAATGACCCTCGACTTGGGCAACAGTGGACGTTGGGCGCTCTGTTGGAAGATATGCCTGAAGATCTGCCGGATTTGGAATTGATCTAAATTGATCATCCGCTGGATTTGATCTAAATTGATCTAATTGAATCAATTAATATTAGACATAAATATAGATTTGATTTGTAGAATATTTGAAGTATATTTTATTTCCTTTCTTCATGTACACTCGTATTATAACTACGTAACATTGTATATCGAATTCATACAATTGAAGTAATAGAAAACTTCTCTCACCTCGCCCGCCTCTTGATCTTGCTTCCTCTACGCATTCTCGTCATGGTATCAGAGCATTAAGCTCCTGAACTCGCTTCCGCACCAGCTGTTCTTCGAACTCTCTGATCTGCAAAAAGAGATTTACGAAGAAATCAATTTTTCGCTAAAAGGAAGAAGACGCAGGCACATACGATTATCATGGCTCACCTAGCAAATTCATCTTCGGCTCTTGATGTCTCATCTACAGAAGAAACCACACCACAAACCTCAGAGACACAAAGCCATCTCATGCCGATTCCCACAACCCAACAGCAACGACAATCTCAGATTCAAGGCGTACAATGGCCACTCTTCCCGGCTCAGTCAAATGTGTGGTTGCCCATTGCGGGCCATCCTTACCAATGGCTACCATATCCATGGTATGTTGGGCCAAATGCATCATCGTCGGGGATTACAGGCTACCAAAGTAGCGTTCGCCCGACGGAGGCCCACCAGCCATGAATGGGGCAAGCCGGACGCCGGAGCGTAACAAATCGGTGGGTCGGATGAAGCGGGTCTGGGATCGAATCCCTACCCGAATTTCTCGCATGCGGGTCATGGAATCGGATCTGGCGGGTCGGGTTTAGGGACGAATCCCTACCCGAGTTTCTCGCCCAATTTTCTACCTTTTCCGATCGGGGCTGTCACCGACCGACCGGAATCTAGAGATCCCCTTTACGTATCAACAGCCGACGGTCCAGAACTGCGATTAATCACCTTGCAGCTGACCGGACCAGAAACTTATTCCAGATGGTCACAGGATTTCCGGCGAGCCCTCGTGACAAAGGACAAGGACGGATTCCTTGACGGAACCGTGCCTGTTCCTTCGGACGAGCGACTGGCTTGACACTGGAGAAAATGCAACCACCTAATCCGAACGTGGATTGGCAATTGCGTCTCTCCAGATGTCGCGGCCGGCCTCCCACCGACAGAAGACTCGAAGAAAATGTGGGACAACATCAAAGAAATGTATGGAAAATTAGATCGAGCAAAGATTTTTTCACTCATGCAGGAACTCGGCAAATTCAAGCAAGGAAATCTGACGGTCACGGCTTGTTACAACAAGCTATCGTCGCTTTGGAACGAGCTCGAGGCCACAGAAGAAAAACTCAAGGGACCGGAGGAAACCCTAGAGCAGTATAGATCTATAAAGGAGAGGGAGAAAACCACTCGTTTCCTTTTTGATCTTAAACGAAAATTACCCGACATTCCGATCACGATCCCGGCGATGGATCCCGTTCCTCCTCTCGGAAGGATTTTTCAACTCGCGGTCCAGGAAGAGAACCAACGACTCGCGGCGCCAGAGCACAAGGGAGGAAGCGATAGTGTCGCTCTTGCGCTTCGCGGCGAGCGAACGGGCTTCAAAACCCTAATGCGAGAGAAAGGGAATCGAGAAACCCTAGGGTTTCACGGAAATAGCGAGAAGCCCTTTAAAAGGGGAGGGACCAACGGTCCAGATTTCTCTCGCCGATCCGACGGCATCCAGGAGGCCGATCCTTCCTCGGAATCCAACGGCGCATATAATCCCGCGAAGAGAGGATCGGACGGTCAATTTTTTTCAGCATCGGACGGCCGATCATTTCCGCATCTTCAAGGAATTTTAGCCAAAATTCGAAAGGGAGAGGTAAATTATATTGCGAATACGCAAACGCCCGCATCATACTATAGATAATTGCTGGAAATTGCATGGAAAGCCGGAGAAAAAGAAAAAAAGAAAGAATATTCTGCGGCTTACCAAGTTATGGACTCGCAATGACCAGCCAATTACCTATGGACAATATGAGCAATTAATGCGGGCTCTACGAATGCGACATCGCAAATAAAGGAGGCAGTTTTTCAGGTATATCTCATTGCCTGATAAATTCTATTTCAAGGAAAGCCTGGATAGTGGACTCAGGAGCAAGTGATCACATTATTTGTGATAAAAGTTTTTTTTCGACATGCATAAGGAGCTGAATATTCCTATTTCTGTGCAATTGCCAAATGGGAACATCACTAATGTCACCTTGACAGGCACTGTTCGTCTGAGTCCTCAAATTACCCTTCGAAATGTCCTTTATGTTCCTGAATTTCAATTCAATCTTATCTCAGTGTCCAAAATCTACAAAGAAAATTCCTATCGAGTCTTCTTTGATTCTGATGCTTGTTTTTGCGGTGCCCTTTCGACCGGCAAACTGATGGGCTTGGGTAATCTCTCAGAAGGATTGTTTTTTTGGAATGACCTTCCAAATCATTTTGATTTTTCATCAATTGTCTTGAATAAAATATCATTGTGTAATGCTACTACCGATGATAAGAGCTTTCTTTTACATTCAAGAATGGGTCATAGTGCTTTTTTTCCTTACTCTAAATGTCACATATGTCCTATGGCAAAACAATCTCGCACACCATTTCCCATCAGTCAGAGTCATTCCACTACTGTTTTTTCACTACTCCACGTGGATGTTTGGGGACCTTATCACACGGCACATCGTGATGGTTCGCGCTTTTTTCTTACTATTGTGGATGATCACTCTCGTGCCACCTGGATATTTCTAATGCAGTCTAAAGCTCAAGTGTCTTCTAATCTCAAATCCTTTATCATTCTGACCAAAAATCAGTTTGGGAAAACAATCAGAAGGATTCGCACTGATAATGGGAAAGAATTTTTTAACCATGAATGCAGCTCGCTTTTCCTATCTCATGGGATTCTCCATGAAAGTTCCCGTGTCTACACTCCACAACAAAATGGAGTAGTGGAACGTAAGCACCGTCATTTATTGGAGGTCGCCAGAGCATTGAAGTTTCAGGGATCCATTCCAGATATTTATTGGGGAGATTGTATTCTCACTGCAGCATATCTCATCAACCGGATGCCAACTCGAATACTGGTCGGTAAATCACCTTTTGAAATACTATATGGCAAAAAACCAGCACTTGATCATTTACGAGTTTTCAGTTGTTTATGCTATACTGCAACTGTGGGACCTCGGGACAAAATGAGTCCTCGAGCCAGACGATGCATCTTTATGGGTTATCCCAATCTACAGAAAGGATATCGTGTTCTTGATCCAGACACAGGGGATTTTTTCGTAAGCAGAGACGTCATTTTTCATGAAAATATTTTCCCTTTCCAGAAGTCAAGGAAAATTTGATTGTTTCGCATACTCCTCGTAGTTCTCCCCAACAGAAGATATCTCTCCCGAGTTTTTTCTAACAGGATCTCCAGCTCAAGCAATTCCTTCACAACCATCATCCAATTCACCTCATCGCCGATCATGAGGAAGAGATGGAAGGTATACCTCCAACTCCGTCTAATGTGGACAATCTTTCTGATCTTTCGGCAGAAATAGCCATAGGAGAACCATCTCCTCCACCTCCAGAGCATCCTCCACGTCGTACGGGACGAGCCACCAGACCACCAACATGGACCAAGGATTATATCTGTGCCTCTCTTAAATCGCCTGTGTATTCACTATCCAATATCCTCATATGTCTCTTTTGATAGACTCTCGTCCGAACATCGATGTTGCATTAGTCGGATTTGATGAAAGGGAACCATCTAGTTATCATGAGGCTTCTAGTGATCCCCGATGGCAACAGCCATGGCAGCAGAATTACTGTGCATTGAATGATAATCAAACTTGGGAACTGGTCCATCTTCCCTCCAACAGAAAATCTATAGGATGCAAATGGGTTTATAAGATCAAGCATAGAGCTGATGGATCCATTGAACGTTACAAGGCTCGATTAGTGGCCAAAGGTTATACTCAGAAAGAAGGTTTTGATTATCATGAAACCTTCTCCCCCGTTGCTAAAGATATCACCGTTCGATCTTTCTTATCAGTTGCAACAATCCATGATTGGTCCTTACATCAAATGGATGTCCACAATGCTTTTCTCCATGGC
Organism: Eucalyptus marginata; assembly: GCA_014182565.1. Classification (NCBI taxonomy): domain Eukaryota; kingdom Viridiplantae; phylum Streptophyta; class Magnoliopsida; order Myrtales; family Myrtaceae; genus Eucalyptus; species Eucalyptus marginata. The sequence continues at coordinate 3,695,787 of CM024593.1, forward strand.
GACTTGGATGAAGAAATTTATATGGATATTCCTCAGGGCTTACGGAGACAGGGGGAGAATAAGGTATGTCGTCTCCGTAAATCCCTTTATGGACTGAAGCAAGCTTCCAGGCAATGGTATGCAAAATTTGCTAAGGCTCTCACCACCGCGGACTTCAAACAATCCAAGTATGATTATGCCTTGTTCACATGGACTAAAGGTACGTCATCTATTTACTTGATGATATATGTAGATGACATTCTCATTATGGGAAATGATGAAGCTGCAATAGAAAATCTTAAGAAATATTTGCATACTACATTCCATATAAAAGATGGGAGCACCGAAATATTTTCTTGGAATTGAGATTGCGGATCTCACCAGGGAATTTCTCTCGGTCAAAGGAAGTTTGTATTAGAAATTATATCGAATGTGTTTATCAGGATGCAAACCAGCAGTTATTCCAATCGAGCAAAATACTAGATTAATTGCAGCGGATCATACCAAAGAAACATCTCAGGATGATCCCCTTCTTAAAGATCCAACGAGTTATCAGAAGCTAATTGGAAAACTCATATATCTGACTATGACTAGGCTCCGATATATCATATGCAAGCAAAATCTCAGCCAATTTATGCATAAACCGAAGGAGTCCCACATGAATCTTTGCTCGAAGGTTGTAAAGTATTTGAAGAAATGTCCGTGGCTAGGAATACTTTTGGCCAGAAAATGCAACATGGAAATGACAGCATATTGTGATGCAGATTATGCAACTTGCCCTATGAGTCGAAGATCTGTCACTGGTTTTTGCATTAAACTGGGAGAATCATTACTTTCATGGAAAACCAAGAAATAGGCAACAGTTTCCTTATCTTCAGCAGAAGCAGAATATTGAGCTATGGCAAAAACCACATGTGAGATTGTATGGATACGAGGTCTACTTGGAGATCTTGGAATACAAGTTAAAGGGCCAACAAAACTGTTCTGTGACAATGAGTCAGCGCTAAAACTTGCAGCCAATCCAATAATGCATGAAAGAACCAAGCATATAGAAGTGGATTGTCACTTCACTCGAGAGAAAATCCAAGAAGGGATAATCGAAACAAGAGGGATTGGAACAGTTGAACAGCCGCGACATTTTTACCAAACCTCTATGTTCAAGACAGCATGCATATCTCCTAAGCAAGCTAGGCGTCTTAGATATCTACACCACCAGCTTGAGGGGGAGTGTTGGAAGATATGCCCGAAGATCCGGATTTGGAATTGATCTAAATTGATCATCCGCTGGATTTGATCTAAATTGATCTAATTGAATCAATTAATATTAGACAGAAATATAGATTTGATTTGTAGAATATTTGAAGTATATTTTATTTCCTTTCTTCATGTACACTCTGTATTATAACTACAGAACATTGTATATCGAATTCATACAATTGAAGTAATAGAAAACTTCTCTCAATTCCTGCCTCGCCTCTTGATCTTGCTTCCTCTACGCATTCTGTCACGCTCGAGGACGGAGAGGTTTTGGTCGGCGTCTCGGGGACTTGAATTCCAAGCATGGATATCATATTTGCACTAGGGTGGTACGGAAGGACAATAATAACGGCTTTATATTGAGCAGGTTGGGTTCAACAAGAAGAATCTAATCGATGGATGACGGTTCCCTCAAGGGATGTTGTGTTTATATAGGCTTAATGTCTTGGCAATTCATTAGGACAGCCGAATGTATGTTGTGCTTCTTTGTGAGACATTACTCGAAAGTAAATGAAAGAATGATACAAGACAAGGTCCATGTGCTAATGCACATGCATGGCAACTTAAGGCCGGTTTGGTAACGTGCCAAACAGTATCTTGATTTTATTTTTTTATTCCCCGGAATAAAATAAAAAGAATATAAATCCATTTGGTAACATCTTTATTCCCGAGAATAGATTTGTAATAGAATCAAGAAGCAAAAACAAGTTGTTTCTTTATTCCCGGAATAACTCCAAAATAAATCCTAAACCATTTTCTTTTTTCTTTTTTTCTCTTTTTTCTTTCTTTCTTTTTCTCTTGTTTCTTTTTCCTTCTCTTCTTCTTCCTCTAGTCGGCAAGCCCTAGCCTCAGAGGAACCTCGCCCAGCCACCGACGAGGTCGATCTTGCCCTAGCCTAGCGAGGTCGAGCCTCGTGGCGATTGAGCAAGGACCTCACCCAGCCAAGGTGAGGCCAGGCTTCACTGGCTAGAGGAAGAAGTAGTGACGGAAAAAGAAAAAATAGAAAAAAGAATAGAAAAATGTAATAAAATTATTTAAAAAATTAAAAGAAAGTTCTAAGTCACAAAAAAATTTGAGGGTCATATTAAATGCATTTTAATTATGAGAATAGAAATTTTGAATAGTTATTAAATACCTTCAAATACTTAGAAACTTGTCCAAGGAACGAAATTAAAAAAAATTATGAATAGAAATTGTTCCTAGAATAGAATGATACCCTTATTCACCAAGATTCCTATTTATAGAATTATTTAATATGTGAGTTAGTGGTGAGCATCGATGACCCTAAATCGATCCGACCCTTGTTGACACCTAAATTTTGATTATGTTTCTTAATTAATTAGGCTTTAAATTTCTTTTATTTTGTCATCTTTTTCAGATAATAAATAATAAAAACAAAACAAAAAAAAAAAAAAAAGCAGCCAAAGGGGCTAGGCCTTCGAGCCCAACCCTTCCTTTTTTTTCTCTCACACCGGCCCCCATGGCCCGGCCCGCGTGACCCGGCCCGCCCCCTCTTCTCTCCTCTTGTCTTCTTCCTCACCTTTCTCTTCTTCCTCCATGGATGAGCAGCATGAACAAGGAGCACTGACGCACGCGATGATGGACAGAGAGATTGACGGCGACGGGACACGCAAGTGGGGGGGCTTGGAAGGGACGCCGGTTCGGCCGCACCCAAGGCCGGTCGGCGTGCACCGACCGACGACCGAACTTCGGTCGACCGGCCTTCCCCTCACCTATAAATAGGGCATCGCGGAAGGCCAAGAGGGGAATGGAGAGACAAACACAGAGATCGAAAGCTTGCGAGCACCGGAAACTTCCCTCGAGAGACTTTGAGGGAGGCCCGAATGCCTGCAAGCCCAGATCTGAGGGCGGAAGAGGTCGACGGCGAGTGCGCCTGAGAGAGGGGAGAGCTGCGATTCGAAGGGATTGGAGCCGGAGAGAGAGGGTCAAGCTGGGTAAGGAGCTGGGACTCGAGGTCTAGATTTGAAGATCCTAGAGCGAGGAGGCCGGATCCGGGTTGTGCTAAACCAGATCCGGGGGTCGAGCGAGCCCTGCCATAGTACCAGGCCGGTTGCTGCTGCCGTTCGGCCATCGACGACACTGATGGATCGCATCCCTTCGGTCGCCGCCCACGTGCGCAGCTCCAACGCCGTCTCCAGTCGCGACTCCCTGCAGCGATAGGCCGTCGTCGCCGCCGTGCTATGTAGACCGGAGCCGTGAAGCCAACTTGCGCATCTCGCGGTGGACGAGGTAATGACGGTCGCCTTCGCCGCCACCGCCCGTCGCATCGTCGCCACCATCGTCGTCGAATGTCGCGAGCAGCAAGTTAGGTCGCGGCTTATAGTCCGAGTCGGCGGCTGAAGACCGGGTCGGGCGTGGGTTTGAACCGGGTAGGGTTTCGCCTGGGTCGGGTTGTGCGCGTGGACTAAATTTGCACAGGCCTCAAAGAAGTGGGCCTATTTTTGGGCCAGGCTTGTTTTCTAAAGAAAAAGGGAGGAAAAACAATAAAAAAAAAAAAAGCCGAGTCGGGCCCGCGTTGGGATCTCGGGTTGGACCCAACCCCGGGTCCGACCGGGTCGTTTATAATATAATTTTCAATAAAAATTAATATTTTAATAAAAATTTAAAAAAAATAAAAAATAATTTCTTTTTGAAAAAAACCAAAAATATCAAGAATATCCATATTTTCCCAAAAGTCAGAAAAAGCCAAAAAAATGATTTATAGTTTCAGAAAATGAACAAAAATCCCAAAAATGCTTTTATGTTCAAAAAATGAGAAAAAGACAAAAATGTTTTTCCTCCACAAATGCATGGAAAATCCCTAAAAAAATCCAAAAAGCCTTAGGGTTTAAACAAGATTAGGTACCAAAAGGGCATTAGTGATTAACTAGTGGAATCAAGTCCCCGATCCTAATTTCTCTGGTTGCGCAAGAGCGAGTATTTCTCTCGATACTTCACTTGGGTTTCTAATCGACCCACTCCAAATTGATTAGTGGTGATTCCATTTTAAAATCAACCTACAGGTTAAAAACTCGAACCATTAAGTCGTGAATTGGTGGACTTGGGAGAGTCCGGGCTACACTTAAACCTAGCCGAACCATTAGCCTCTACCAGGCGCTCACCCCGATCGGGCGCCGAAAAAAAAAAGAGGTCACGATAGCTTGGCGACTCCGCTGGGGACTTGAAGACTTAGGCCTTTGTTTATCTTGTTTAAATGCTTTGCTGACTGGGTTTTTTTTTCTGTGTAGGTTAGTACCTTTTTTTTTTTAAAATAAAATGTCTTGTGATTATAAACTGTTGTGCATGCTTTACTGTTTTAACATTACACATGGCACACATAACCCGGCCACCAGACCTGGGCCACCATAGGATATTAGGATGGTGTGAAGAAAGATACAGCCTCGAACGCGAGACTGCGTTGTAGAGGTTGCCTTTCTTTTCCCCGAATTTCTTTAGCCGAGATTAAAGGGGTGCGTTACCAGCGCGAGACTGCGACGCGCGGACACCCTTTTAATTTCAACAAGCTCTCTTAGTTAGAAATCGAGCCGCACATATCATGCGCATGTCTGTGTGATTGTCATCAATTTTCTCGAATGAAGTAAGTTTTTATTTGTGCACTTTGCGATTTACTTACCTTCCTCTATATATTGAGCGGTCCATGATTAGTCTAGGATTTAATAACACGGTCATTTAAATTTGGAAGTAATTGTCATAAAGTTCTAAAAAAAAAAAAAAATTTGGTAAAGGAAATTACTTTCGATCAGTGTTTTTATCTTTTTCCTCAAGCATGTTACCAAATCCTTTTCCGCAAGAATTTTCATTTATCTCAAATAAGGGATAAAAGTCTTTTTCAAAATATGTTGCAATTCATGCTTTCTTCAAATTGAATATCTGTTTAGCCCATGCTAGCATGTCACACGCCCTTTTTCAATCCATGCTTAGGAAATCCTCTACATTTTCATGAATAAACAAAAAGAGTAGGATTAGGTTGTCATCATGGACTGACTCCCTATCTACGCCTTGTCTTCACACATGCTTGTTTATTCATGGATAGGTAATCACGGAACGTCAACGTTCGCCGATCCAAACTCACTCAAAAGTAAGAGCGAGAATGGCCGAAGAAAATGTACCAAGCCATATTGCGGTCATGGAAAGCGAAATAAAGCAAGTCTTCAATGTGCTTCAACAACTTTCAAAGCAGATAGACTCCATCCAGGGCAAACTCACTCCCGCCCTAGCCTCAATCGAGGTATTGTTGCCACAATCATCTACCAGGGGTGATCAAGGTGGAGATACTGACGATAACATGCTTGAATTGGAGGATGATCCACACCAAACCGCAATTGAGAAAGTGAAGCCAGACAATTTGTCTAAAACTGAGCATGACAAATGCCTCAAAAAGCTTGAGGAGAGGCTGGAACAACTGCAAGGCCTCCAAGATCCTACTTTGACAGACCTCTCCATTTATTCCAAGGTCAAAATGCCGGAAAAATTCAAATTGCCTGAATTTGAGAAGTACAATGGTACGACTTGCCCGAGGGCTCATTTGCAAATGTACTTGGTTCGAATGACCCAATACATTAATAATGCACCATTAATGATCCAGCTGTTCCAATCAAGTCTAGTAGGCCCGACCCTGAGGTTGTACATCACGAAGAACATGAACCTCCTCGAAACATGGAGCGAAGTGAGTGAGGCATTCCTCAAGCAGTATAAGTTCATAATGGACATTACCCCTTCTCGTGAGGATCTTGAACGTACCGAAAAGAAAAAGCACAAATCGTTCAAAGAATGTACTATAAGATGGAGGAATCTGGCTGCCCAAATCAGTCCTAAACCAACCAATTTCGAGCTGAGAAGGATGTTTATCAAAACCCTCCCCTATGAGTACCGCAATCGAATGGTAACCACGATCACCGAATCATTTAATCAACTCATTCCAGTAGGGGAGCAAATCGAGATAGGGTTAAGAGATGGTTGGTTCACTAAACCTGCACCCACGGGCAGGTTCAGCATGAAGAAAGATAAAGAACCCCTAGCAGATGTCAATGCGACCTACAATCATCCTCCAACAATTCAGACAAATGCAGGACATCAACAGACCACCAGCTGTCAGCCGTCCCGGCGTTACAACAACAAGAGACAATTTACTTCTCTTCCTGGATCTCTATCACAGGTACTGGCAGTCCTCCGAAAGAAGAACCTCCTTTCGATTGAGCCAAAATGACCCAACACTGAAAGCTTTTCCAACTACGACCCATCAAAGATATGCGACTGTCACATGGGAGAAGTGGGGCACTCGACTGATGAGTGCTTTGCCCTCAAGAGTCGAATCCAGAACCTGTTAGACACTAAAGCTTTCTCATTCCAGAGCAATCCGCTCCTTGATCACACTGACGAAGTAAACGCGGTATTTAGTTCTGAAGTCAGTCAAATCAGAAACATCGAAGCACATACCGATGACATTTATCAAGGGCTGGTGGAGGCTAGGTATTATTCTAGCAATGAAGTGCCACCCTTAGTAACAAAGAAAGAAGGGCCAGATGACATGACCACCATGTTTGGAGACCTTTTCGTGGGCGCCATCGACAAAGGACCGTAAGGGAAAATGGGTGTAGGCCCGTTCAAGTAGAACCCTTTTTAATTTCATTGCATATTCCCCTACGTGGGAACTTGTATATTTTTCGTAAGTCTGGTTTGCTTTATTTTCAACATCAGTTCCACTTGAGGAGCTAACTTTTGAAATCACTCTTCTAAAATGTAAATCCACATATTACTAAATAAAGTTGAAGACATTTTAAGGGCATGAGGAGACACACCAAACCAACCTAGTAATGTTATCTAACCATGAAAAGAAAATGCCATCCAAGGAGAATACCGAGGGCTGGGTTCCCTCATGCTTCCTCCCCCAAATACATGCTTTTGAAAGAAAAATATTTCATTACAAGAAGTTTTTGTCAAAAAGGATGTTAAATTTGTCTTTCTGACCCACTTACTTCGTATCTCAGAATATCATCTCATTTGACTTAGCATGACAGGGGGTATTTGAAGCTGGCACATCATGTGAACTCGCCGAGTTCAAAGACACTCTTTCAAGAAAGCAGGGGCAAACAAAAGGATCATCCTATCTCAAAGAGGGGAGGAAATCCAAACAATCGAAGCAGGTCTCTAGCCCCCTATTTTTTTATGATAATGTTAGGGCTTGGAAACCTCACTTCTTGCTCTGGACCATGCTCTCCCTAAGAAGTGATTGCCATCAGAGAATTGGAGGTTTTGATTGTCCATCTCAGATTCCATAAGGAAGGCGTTGAAGATAAATCAACAACCATCAATCATGCATACATGGCCACGAATGCGAAAGGCCAATCAAAAAGAGATGTTGAATTGAGTCAAGATGAAGAGGCTGTCATTGACATTCAAATATCCCTAGGAATCAACAAATACAAACTCTGGGGAAGGGTAACTTGGTATCGTTTCCAATACTCCCTCTCTCTAAACTCGCTTTTGACATATTTCACCGTATTGACAGGAAGCATAGGATTCAAGAATCAAGCTTAATGGGGCGAAAAACAAAAGCACTCATCAAATCGATGATCATATCCCCCAACCCTAGCCGATCCTTCTTGGGTCATTTCCCTACTTAATAGGGACAACCCATCGACACCCATGTGTGAATACCCCTTTTGATGTTCAAAATTTAACATATTTGGAAACACCATTATGTTAACCCCTAAAGCTATCAATAGGGTCTTTTTTGAGTCAAAACCATTCACTTGTTTTGAGAGTTCAAACTCCATCACATTTAAAATGCCGCATGCCTTTTCCAAATGGATTTTTACATAATGATTTTGTTTGTCTAAATCACTGATTCTATAAGGATTATTAGAATAGACAGCTAAGTGAAGAATACAGGATTGATTAAGCATGCTGGATGAGGTGCGTCAGAATGATGATAGGAAAGCCATATCCTATACACAGTCCCCCATCTATACACTTGTGAGATGAGTGTAGAAGATTCCATGTCTACAGGGTAAAGGGTGCTCTCGTGAATGGTATGATAACCAAAGTGATGAGGGGCATTTCATTGCTCACCCTTTTGAGCCCCATATACTGGTGAAATTCATGCTATACCCTTGTCAAGAACCACCCCACACTGGGGCAAGGTCGAAGATGAAGCGGCAACACAAGGTGAGAAAAGGGATAGAAATTTTCTTGCTCGCACTTGCATCAATCTTCAGGTATCTTTATTGCATATGAACACTCGCTTTAATTTAAGTGCCATAGAATGACGAAGAACAATTCCTCCTCTATGCACTTGTACTCATTGTACAGCCTAAGTGAATTTGTAATTTTACCCTCACATTAAGACAAAGCAGGGGTTACTGCCATTCAAGCAGTATAACCTGAAGTGCCAGCTGAAGATGAAGACTCAAGAGTCTAACAATGGCATTTGCTTGAACTAGCCTAGATCAGTTCCTCAAGCAACAAGAATGAGAACGAAAAGCTAGGGGCATGAAAAAGCAGTGTACCTGGTAAAAGTAAGGTCAATGCCCATAAACAAGAAAATGAAAAGTAGGGACATAAAAAAGCAGTGTGCCTTGTAAAAGCTTGCCACAACTTGCTGACGCCTCCTCGAGTGAGTTCGACCCTACTGAATCTTTTTTTTCGAGTCCTTTCAAAAAGGAAATCATTTCCCTATATTTAAACTTTGGTAGGAAAATATTTTCCGTTGACACATTTTCCCAAGAGGATCAAACACCAAATAATGAGAAAAATGCATTCCCAAAAACTATTTCCGTAAAAAATAAAAAAATAAAAAAATCTAAATTGGCATTAGAGTTACTCGATCTTGAGGAAATTTTGAGAGCACTAGCTGCAAATCGCTCACGTTGAGCACTCCAATACTCATTTGCTAACTCAATGCACAACCATCCAGCTGTTTTCATAAGTCATCTCTACCTCGTCACTAATCTCCAACCGCCAATAGAGGGTCCTTCATAAATGGCCTCCCCGCGTACTATATCAAACCTTGTTCCTTATCATGCATCTATAATCACAAAAAACCCTTCATTGCATGTTTTTTTAAATAGTTTTTCGCATTTTTCTACTGTCTATCTAAATGCTAATTTGAATCTCGCTGCTTTAAAACGATGTAGAGGTGTACTAGCATCGATCAACTCAAAAGCAAAATTCAATGGTGCTGCCTTTTAAACGATGTTAATTATCACACATGCGCACTTTCTATAGAAAAGCTCATTTGGACAGTGCTTGCTTTTTAAATGGTGTTATTACATAATGAAACCATTTACCATGAAAGCTAATGTGATAGCATTAGCTATGATAACACACTTGTAGCTCTATCGAAACTTTTCTAATTTAGGTGAGTGTTTGGTGTTGCTTCCAAGCTAAATTTTATCCATACTACCCAATGTGAGTTTGAAGGAACATATTAAAGATATCTTGGAGATATTGCAGACGCATTATATATTCTGCAAATTATTCAACTATTTAGCAACTATTTAGAAAATATTTCAATAGTTGCTTGTTAGGGCATCAAACCACAAGTCATTTTGGGTTTGGATTTTCTATTTAGATCGGGTTTATTTCACGAGCTCAAATTTAAGATGTATCTCAAACTGCGTAGTAGAAGCTATGAAGCACGAACATGTTGCCCGTGCTTCCGTGTCGTGTCGGACACGTCGACACGCTCGGACACGGTCGGACATGCGGTCAACGCATGTTGGATTTTCCGACACGTGGTCAACTTTTGCCCGACACGTTTGGACACGTGTGTCCGGCAGATGATGGAGGGTGGAAGCGACGGTGAGGGAGCAGAGACAAGGCCACGAGCGATGGTGAGCTTGCGACGGCGAGAGACAACCAGAGAAAGAGCTCCACTATGATGCTGCGATGGATCCGACGAGGCTGCGGCTGCAAGGGAGATAGGGCCGAAGGCGAGAGGAAGAGGAGAGGATTGCGGTCGTGCGGCAAGGAGGAGAGGAGAAGGATCAAGAGGAAGAGGAGAAGAGGGGGGTCGTGCGGCAAGCGGCAAGGAAGGAGAAGGATCGAGAGGAGGAGAAGAGGAAGGGTCGTGACACGAGCAGTGAGGAAGAGGAGGTAAAGCTAGGGTTTTTGATAGAAAACTCAAAAGTAATTAAAAAGGGGACTCGATGGCCATCACGTATTTTGGGGAGAGGGGAAGTGACAGGACAGCTTGTCTATCAGTGGTGGGGAGGGAAAGAAAAATAAAGTTGGGGGAAATGGACGGCGGGGAGGGAAAGAAAAATAAATTTGGGGGATGGACGAGGGAAAGAAGATTTCTTTTTTAATCGGAAAAATAAATAAATGAGATTAAAAAATAATTTCGAAAAATAAAAATACTGAATTTGAATTAAATTAATTGAAAATAAAAATATTATTTAATATACAACGTGTCCCAACGTGTTGGAATTCTCTATTTTTAAAAAATGACGTGTCGACGTGTTGTGTTGTGTCATGTCGCGTGTCCGTGTCGCGTGTCGGTACTACTTAGAGTAGAAGAGGAATTAGGAACATACCTTGATACCACTGGATTGGCTTGGAATGTTGGTAGTTTATTGGACAATTTCAGCCTTGATAGTGTTATTCACAGCATTGGGGACTATTTGCTTGAACACATCCAATGTGCAGCTCACAATGTAATTACCCTTATCATTATGTTGTTCTTTGAGCAATCTTTTCATGGCTGACATCATACTAGAATTTGGTGCAACTTCCCAATCGGTTCTTCACTAAGCTGCCTTAGAAGATTGACATCTCCCTCTTGGTTACCCTTCGTCATTCACCCAATAGCCGAGGACTCAGAGTGCATGCCGTCCTCATTACCAGTTAGTGGTAGTGGGTTGTTGTCGCTATCAATATGTTGGGCTATAGTTGATTTCTTGTTCTTGCCATTGTATTATCCTCAAATCAAGAAAATGTGTCCCATCAAGTGCGTCAAAAATATGTTTCACTAAAAAGTCGACACTAAAATACTTTTTGGATACAAATCGGAGTGAATAGGTAAAGGTTATGAATGGCTCTTGGTTAATTTTGGTCATGAAAGTAAATGATAGGAAAATTAAATTATATGGAAACTAGAGATAATAGATAATCATGTCCATCCATGTAAATTGCAAGAACATTGAGTTTTGTAATTATTATTATTTTTTTTTTTGGGAGGGGGGCAGGGGAGGCTTTAAAAGAGTTCAATCCTCGGCCGCCTTTTCAAGAAGTACAAAAATGAAACAAAAAAATTATCAGTTGGTCCTAAATTGACCCTAAAACCATACCGAACCCATTAGATCAATGCAGTCCTCAATCCTCGGCTCAATAAGATTGATCCTTGATCTCAAAAATTAAGGACCAATACTATGTAGGTTGGTCCTAGAGTTAAAGAGTGGATCAGCTCAATCCGTACCATGCTCACCCTACCACAGGCCACAGATTTTGGACCATTATGACTCTGCTTTACTTTTTTATTTTGCAACCAGCATATTCCTTGCTCAAATGACCTACTTTTTGCTTTCGTCGCTTTTGGCCCAGATGAAAATTCAAAGCTGACCAGATTCAATGCAACTTCCTAATAGCGATTATTTAAAAATAGATTCTTAAACGTGGTCTAATTCTACTACTAACTGACATTTTATAATGTGGGACACAGCTGGGCAATTTTGACTCTTGCAGCGCACGAATCTGGTCAAAGGAGAAATCAAATCAAAAACGTCATTACATGTGCAAAGCAAAATTCCCTGATAGCTATATAAAGAGAGATGCAGTTGTCACTCTGAAATAGCTTAAATAGATCAAAAGCACAGTTTCCAACCAAATTCAGAGAAAGATCGTTGGCAAAAAGAAGAATAAGAGAGTCAAGGTTACATTTCAAATGGAGGAGGTTGTGATCGTCGGAGCCGGCATCGCAGGCCTAGCGACGGCAGTGGCCCTGAAGAAGGTCGGCGTGCAAGCATTGGTGCTCGAGAGATCAGAGGGGCTGAGAGCCACCGGCGCGGCCTTAAGCCTCTTCCCCAATGCCTGGCATGCGCTCGACGCGCTCGGGGTTTCAGAGAAGCTCACCTCCCTTTACCCTCCGTTTTCCAAGTAAGGTTTTTCCGTTCTCGTATTTAATATTTATATTCCCAAGAAAGGTTTTCACGTGCATATTCCAACCTACTTTCAAGTTCCTTTTACTTAGTTAATTCTTATTAGATTAAACTTCTCATTAGGGGTTACGTAACCGATGTGAAGACCAAAGCCATTCAGGAAGTGCGTTATGATGCAAGCAAAGGGTACTGCAACTCCCCATAATTCTGCATTGTCTATGTAATTTTTTTTTGTTTTTTTTTATGGGTAATGCTAAAAGTTTCAACATTTACACTGTTTTATACATTTTAGGAGTGGAGGTGAACAAAGAACGGTACACCGGAAGATCTTATTAGAGGCATTGGCGGAGGAATTGCCTCCAAATACCATTCGTTTCTCTTCAAAGCTCACTTCCATTGATACCCTAGTGGAGCAAGGCTCGTCAATTTGTATCCTCGCGCTGGAAGACGGAACTATCATCAAGTCCAAGGTTCGTAAATTCTCATACCTAAGATCTCTCTAAATTCTGTGGTAATAATACTATTTCAACACTCCTAGGAGGATTTGCAGTTGATCGATGAATTCATTGTTGTTTGAAAAATTATGCGCCACGTGTTTAGGTTGTCATCGGATGTGATGGAGTGCATTCTAGGATAGCGCGTTGGTTAGGACTCGGCGAGCCAGTTGATTCAGGCCGGTCCGCAATTCGTGGGGTGGCCGTGTACCCACAAGGCCATGGGTTGAACCATGAGGTTCAGCAATTCGTGGATGTCTCGAAGAGGGGTGGTTTTATTCCTCTCAACGACAAGGAGGTCTACTGGTTCTTGGCCTGCAAAGCTCCTCCAAAAGGTATTGCTACATGTCCTTTCTATAGTTGCACATGTGCCCCCAAAAAAGGGTACATTTTTTTCATAGAACCTCCAACTACAAGAATGTCTCGTCCGCTTGCATATCGGATGGTCCGAGACTCCTTCTGTAAGATCTAATAGTGATACTTAGATTGGTTTGTGAAGTGAAGAAATGTTTTTTTTTTTTGCACCAGAACGTTTTCTAAAGTTTATAAAAAAGGCTCTCTCTTCTACATTTCAGGTGCGGACATGGGAGGAGATCCAAATTTACTAGTAAGAGAAGTGGCTGACAACTTAGCCAAAGACTTTTCTCCCTTGTACCTCGACATAGTCGGCCACTCCGACTTTTCGACCTTGACGTGGGCTCCGTTTATGTTTCGTTACCCGTGGGACGTCGTCCTCGGGAACCTGACCCGCGCGAACATCACGGTGGCCGGCGACGCCATGCACCCCATGACGCCGGACTTGGGCCAAGGTGGGTGCTTGGCACTCGAGGATGCGGTCGTGCTGGGCCGGCACATCGGAAGCTCGGTTTCCCGACGGGGCGTACTCGAGACGCGTGATGTCGGGTTCGCCCTCGAGAGGTACGTTAGGGAGAGGAGGTGGAGGGCGGCGATGTTGATTACGGCATCATTTTTATCGGGGTGGGTTCAGCAGGATGGGTCTAGTTGGTGGATGAAGTTCCTGAGAGACGTTGTATTCTACAAGTTTCTGTTGGGAAAAGCCGTTAGTGCTAGTAGGTACGACTGCGGCAAACTTTGCTAATGTCTCTACTTTGCCTTCTATTCGTTCGAAAAACGCCGACAGCGATCGTCGGCTAGGCAAAATATTATATGAAGTAGCAGATTTCCGAAGTCTCACTGCAATCGTCGTACTTGATTGAGAGACGATTACAAACAATAAAGGAACAAGAACTCGGCTCCAGCGTATGGGTTCATTACAAAGCGGACAGAGATATTATTAATGCAGCATTTATTTTGCAAATTATTCAGATATTTAGCATATCTATATGTATCTTGTACATCGCCGAATTTGTGTTCAGATTCGTGACATGATATATTGTAGTGGAGGTTTTTTCTTTTTTCTTTGATTTGAGGGCTGATGGTTTTATTAGTGATGGGCTTAAGGCCCGTCCGCCCATGTTGGGCCTAAAAGCCCGGCCCACAGGAATAAGGCCCGTGGATGGAGGGACGTATAAAAGGGATGAGAGAGAGGGAGAACACACCTTTTGGCATAACGTACGTTCCTCCTCCCTTTCTCTCTCAAAGACACTCCAAAAGAAAGAATTGTGCGCAAGAGGCGACACCCATTCTCCCTTCAAGGCAAATTGACGTCATCGGATCGAACAGGATTAGTTTCTCTTCCTCATATCGGCGTCGGTGTCTAATCTGTGGCTAACAAGGTACGCTCGAATCCGTGGTGTGCTTTACGATCGGTGATACGTGATTTTTCCCGGGCTTGTCTTCCGCATTCGTTTTATGGGTTCGATTTAGTGTCGAATCCGGTTTTCGGGGATCCGTTATTCCCAACATTGGTATCAGAGCCCTAGTTCACGTTTTTCCCGACTTGATTGATGTTTTTTGATTGATTTTTCGCGAAAGTAATTCGGCCGTACGGATCGGGGCGAGAAATCCCGACACCCGAGCGCTGTTCGCCCATTTTTTCGAGTTTTCGTAAGTCGAAATCGAATTCTGATGGCATAGGGAGAAAGGGGTCGTCGAGACGAGTCTGGCGATATGCCGACCGTCGCCGGGAGACGCCGCACGCGCCCACGCGCGGCGGCCGCGCGCGCGCGTGGGCGCGACGCGCCAGAAGCGCTGGGTTCGCCCGGCCGCGTGCGACACACGCGCCCGGTCGGCGAACCGGCACGTGCCGGTCGACGGACCGGCCGCGTGCTGCGCGTCACCCAACAGTCGGTAACCGCTGGGATGACGTCGGGCGCGACGTCGGTTGGCCGGCGGTCACCGGCCGGCGACCCGACCCGCGGACGCGCACGGCTGCGGCTCTTGCCGGGCCGACGCTCGCGTGACGCCAGCCGCGCGCACGCTGCGGCACGTGCGGTCGGTTCGTCCGACCGCCCGTCCGGTCCGACCGGTCCGACGACCGACGACCCGACCGTTGACCCGTTGACCCGTTGACCGTTGACCGAAGACCATTGACCGTTTACCCAAAAAAAAAAAAAAAAAGAGGATTTGTTTCTTCCTTTTTTTTTCTTTCAATTAAGTTTATGTGGATTATATGTAATCCCTAATTTGTTCTGCATTTGTTGCAGGAACAATGCCTCCCTTCGATTACGCACGCCTATTCGCGTAATTACCGATAAACAAAAGGAAAGGCTTTCGAGTTGATAGCCGACCCGATTATCGATGGGAGAGTGGTGACTTAATTGATCATGTTCTTGAAGTCAACGGGAAGATACAAAAGGTCATATGGAATGGTCGTCCCATGCCACAAGCCCGAGATGGTGCGATTTTTCATTAACACTCTTCCACCCGAATGGCAAGATGTGTTGAATCGCATATGGGATGTCAACGGAGCTGCTTCATATAAGAAAATTGTGATGGATTTTGTAAAAGAATATTACTGCATTATTACAAGGGAAAAGATCAAGAAATTGAACAAAAAATGATCTTTCCCTGTTCACTTTATGAAGTTGTGTTAGTTGTTTTTTTGGCTGGTCTTTATTTAGTGTGCTTTTTGGATATCTTATGTAATGTTTACTACCTGATTGTTGTTGATGTAGCAACCTATATGTTAGTTGTATTATGTGAAAGCATTATTATTATATTGTATGTCAATTATCTGTTGCTTTATGTTATTGCTGGTTGCTGTGGGTAGTTAGCTGTGGGTAGTTCATAGAAGTTTTTGTAGCTTCATAGAATTGATTTTGCATATGACAATCATATTAATGATAGTTTTAAGTTAGGATTTTTTGGAGGATGATTGGAAACGTAGTGACCTTTTGATTCTAAAACCTTACTTGAAATTACTCATTAATATGATGGGTCTGTGCAAAAGGGATGCATAAATGATAGGCATTAATATTTCGTGCATATGTGTCCGATATGTTCGATCAATGGCTTCAAAGCAACTAAGAACATAATTGCTGATTTGAATAAAGAGGTCAAATTGAACGGCGTGAATTGTGAAATATTGAATATGAGAATTCAATATGTGCTAGAAAAGCAAGAAGCACTAAAAGCTCTTGACCATGTTATGGAAGATCTTGAGGATGCTGTGCGCTACCTTGAGCTAGCTTATCATCGCCTCAAGGCATTTGAGCAGGATACAGATATTTGCTGTGTTGCTTTAAGCTCAGAAGGGGCTTCAAGCTCTAAGCGCAAGCGCATTGATTCGTTCAATATGTGGGAAAGCAAGGGATCAAGTCCTTCTTGCAAGAAACCAAGAATTAACCAACAAAAGAGAGGAAAACGTCCTCGTGTGAGGAGAGGAAAACATCCTCATGTGAAGAATATTTCAAGGGTGAAATGTTACAACTGTGACCAGAGGGGTCACTATGCCCGCGATTGTCGCGATCCAGAGAAGGTACACACCCTTTGTACTAATGGGAACTTTGCATATGTGTCAAGTTCTATATTCTTGACTGAATCTAATCCTCTCGTGGGACTGTAGATTCAGGAGCGACAGACCATGTAGCGAAGGATAGAGAATCCTTTGTAGAATTTCGACGAGTTCCGACTAGAACTAAGTGGATCTATGTGGGAAACAACTCCAGAGCTGAAGTAAAAGGAATTGGCACATGCCAACTGAACATGCGTGGTGGGCGCACTTTATTCCTACATGATGTGTTGTATGCTCCGGAGACTCGTCGAAATTTAGTGTCTGTTTTAGTGTTGGTTAAGTTTGGTTTTAATGTGAACTTCCATAAAAGAGGTGTAGATTTGTATTTGGATACAAACTACTATGGTTGTGGTTATTTTCTGGATGGTTTCATTGTATTAGACATTGACTATGTTAATGTAAATGTTTGTTATTCCCTTCTCACGTCTCCTAATTCATATGATAATGATGTGAATGTGTGGCATGCTAGACTTGGTCATATTGGCCAACAACGTATGAATAGACTAGCCAAAGAGGGCTTGTTAGGCAATATTGAAAAAGTCGATTTGCCCATATGTGAGCATTGCCTGGTAGGGAAAACGACAAGGAAACCATTTGGAAAAGGTAAAAGAGCTGAATTTCCTCTGCATTTAATCCATTCGACGTCCGTGGTCCAATGAATGTGAGAGGAAGGCATGGGGCTGTTTATTTCATCACTTTTATAGATGATTATACTCGATTCGGATATGTCTATTTGATTTCTCATAAATCTGAAGCATTAAGTTGTTTCAAAAGGTTTATGAACTTGGTAGAAAATCAATTAGACAAGAAAATAAAAGTATTAAGATCTCGATCGAGGTCGAGAATATTTATCTCGATGAGTTCAGAAAATTATGTGATGAAAAAGGAATAGAAAGACAGTTGTCTATTACATATACTCCTCAACAAAATGGTGTTGCGAAGAGAAGAAACAGAACCCTATTGGAAATGGTTAGGTCCATGATGGCGCATGCTAACTTACCTATCACATTTTGGAGTGATGCATTGTTAACTGCTGCATATATACTTAACCGGGTGCCTTCCAAATCAGTTACTTCTACTCCGTATGAGTTATGGACGGGTAGGAAACCGGACTTAAGTTTTCTTAAGCCATGGGGTTGTGCTGCCTATACTCATGAGTCCTCTCACAAATTTGGGAAATTGGTCCCAGAGGAAAGAAGAGTATTTTCATAAGATACTCAGAACACTCGAAAGGGTATGTGTTCACAGGTGAGCAGGAAAGTGGGAGTATAACTGAATTTGAATCACGGGATGTCACATTCTTAGAGAATGAATTTCCTAAGAAGGGCGAAATAGGAGAGGAATACTCCCTATTTGAAACCTTGGATCAAGATAATGATCTTAGTGGAGTTCGTCCAAGTGGGAGTAATATGAGAAGTGATGAATTGAATTCGACTCATTCTCAATTACAACCACATGATGAGACAACAACATCATTATCTAATCCTAGTGGGAGCGTAATGGGGAATGATGTGCAAAAGTGTACAATCTCCCATACGGCGAACAAGTCGCCAAAGTATTCTCCGTCGACGTTTTGACATTGAATGGGAAACTTTATGGTTGCTCCACAAGATGAGGATGAGCCAAGAAATATTAATGAGGCTCGAATTGCCCTCGTAAGGAAAAATGGATTCATGCAATGGAAGAGGAAATGGAGTCAATGAAATCAAACCAAGTCTGGGAACTGGTTGATCTTCCAAAAGGACGCGAGCTATTGGGAACAAGTGGGTTCTCAAAATAAAGCGAAAGGCTGATGGCTCGATAGAAAGGCATAAGGCTCGCCTTGTGGCGAAGGGGTATAATCAACGGAAGGAATTGATTATGAAGATACGTTTTCTCCCGTAATGAGATTTACCTCGATTCGCATTATTCGGCAATAGTAGCTAGTATGGATCTTGAGTTACATCGATAGATGTAAAGACTGCTTTCCTCAATGGAGAATTAGAGGAAGAAATATACATGGAACAACCGCTGGTTTCATAGTGAAAGGCCAAGAAGAAAAAGTATGTCGACTTTTGAGATCGATATACGGCCTTAAGCGTCATCGAGACAATGGTATATACGTTTTCATAATGCCATAATGGCATATGATTTTACAATGATTGATGAGGATCATTGTGTATATATCAAAAGATCCAAAGATCAATTTGTGATCATATCATTATATGTTGATGATATACCGATTGCCGGAAGCAATATGGAGTTTGTTAATACTTTTGTCAAGAGTTGGTTGTCTTCCAACTTTGAGATGAAGGATATGGGTGAGGCTGCATACATTCTTGGAGTTAAGATTTCAAGAGATCGTTCGAAGAGATCGTTGTCTCTTTCGCAAGAAACATATATAAATAAAGTTCTTGAACGATTTCGTATGCAATATTGTAAACCCATAGACACTCCTATTGCGAAAGGTGAAGGATTGAGCCATATACTGTGTCCGAGGACTCCACAAGAGAAGGAACAAATGAAACATGTTCCTTATGCTAGTGCTGTTGGGAGCTTGATGTACGCTATGATGTGTACAAGACCTGACATATGTTTTGCAGTTGGAATGGTGAGTAGATACCAATCCAATCCAGGTCAAGCACATTGGAAAGCCGTTAAGAGAATACTGAGGTATCTAAAGGGAACTGCTGATTTCAAGTTGAATTATCGAGGAAAGGATCTGCGACTCGAAGGCTATTCTGATGCTGATTGGGGAGGAGATTTAGATGAAAGGAAATCTACCTCTGGATTTGCTTTCTTACTGAACAATGGCGCCATATCATGGAGCAGTAAGAAGCAAACGTGTATAGCCTTGTCCACGATGGAAGCTGAGTTCGTGGCATTATCAGCAGCGGTACAAGGAGTTTGGCTTAAGAGATTTTTGGATCATTTAGGTGTTATTGAGAAAGCTGCACATCCATTATTGGTTAACTGTGATAGCCAAGCAGCTATAGCGTACACCAAAGATCCAAAATATCATGGCAAGACCAAACATATAGATACCAAGTATAACTTTATCAAAGATATGGTTGCACGAAAGGATGTGAACTTACAGTACATATCTACGCATAGAATGGTAGCAGATCCTATGACAAAGCCAATACCTAGAGATGTGTCTTGTGGTCATGTAAAATCTCTAGGATTGCGTAGAGTCTCGATGTACCGGATATTGTAATTTCCCCGAGTTGTTCACATTTAATGAATTTGTGTTTTCATCATTAATGCCTATGAATCTTTGTTTGATCTTTATATATCTTAATGCTCAGTGCGTTACATTAAGTTAAGAAAGTATGTCGGACAGATAAGAGATTAGCCCACTCACACGGGTAATCGCCTCTATTTACTATATGATAAATAGAGATGAGACGGTTTTTAAGCTTATTATCTAGGTGATAATCGAGAGCTCAATCTTAAAATAAATATGTCGCCTTAACTGAGTGTTAAGATGAGGACATGATATGTACTATGTCCGAAAGTAAAATACCCCACATATTTTACTTTATCCGTCTAAGATGCCGATGTGAGTTCGATGAATTTTGTGAATGAGTAGATACGTGAACTCAAGTTAGACATTGGGTATGTCGAACTATCATTTGTACGGTATTGATGGTGTAGACATACGCTCCATGGGAAAGGAGTTAATACCGTAATACGTATTTCATACTACGTATGCATGAGACGACCAATAAGAGTGGCAAAAGTTTGATCTCAACTTTTATGACGTGTGAGACTCTTAAGGAATAGAGTTCCTCAATTTTAGTGCCCTCATGACTTTTACTTATTCTCAAGATTTCTATTTAGTGTTTGCTATCTTAGGATGTTGCCAATGGTCATGAGTTGATTCGATCTAATGGGACATTTCTAGAAAAGCAAGTTGAACTGAAATTGAGAGTTTGAAGGAAAGAGGAAGATCGATTTTGGAGAATCACATTGTAGTTTTGTATTCACTGGTCGACCAATTATGACTGTCTTTGGGATAATCATAATTGTGAATACAATATATATATATATATATATATATATATATATATATATATATATCATTGTTTAAAAGAGATCAAGAGAGATATAAATGTGATCGATCGATCTAGGGTACTGCATACTAAATCTACTCGAGTGTGACGCCCAATATGAGCTGCTATATATTCCTACAGATGTATAGCAACGAGCTCTCAAAGTATGCTGGTCGCACGGATTATTCACCGGTAAGAATGTTGAAGAGAGGTAAAGAGAATCCTGTTCGGCCCACCATGTGCGAGTGGGAGATGATGGTTTTATTAGTGATGGGCTTAAGGCCCGTCCGCCCATGTTGGGCCTAAAAGCCCGGCCCACAGGAATAAGGCCCGTGGATGGAGGGACGTATAAAAGGGATGAGAGAGAGGGAGAACACACCTTTTGGCATAACGTACGTTCCTCCTCCCTCTCTCCCTCAAAGACACTCCAAAAAGAAAGAATTGTGCGCAAGAGGCGACACCCATCTTCCCTTCAAGGCAAATTGACGTCATCGGATCGAACAGATTAGTTTCTCTTCCTCATATCGGCGTCGGTGTCTAATCCGTGGCTAACAAGGTACGCTCGAATCCGTGGTGTGCTTTACGATCGGTGATACGTGATTTTTCCCGGGCTTGTCTTCCGCATTCGTTTTATGGGTTCGATTTAGTGTCGAATCCGGTTTTCGGGGATCCGTTATTCCCAACAAGGGCCAATAAATAGACCATGGTTGTAATAACGAAGTTAAGCAATTCAATTGTTTCATTTTTCTTATTTTTTAAGGGTCCATTTGTTCTGTTGAAAAAATACCATCTCGAACATATTTTATGGGAAAATGACTTTATTTTGTGTTGTTTAACTAAAACCTCAAGAAGACCTTAAAAGTATTTTCCATCATTTGATAAAGAAAATTTGATGAGAAAAAAAATAAAAATAAAAATCGATTTTTAATTTTTTTTCATTTTTCATTTTTTTTTCCTTTTTGCTTCTTCCTTAGCCGGTTGCTAGCCACATCAAAGGTTGGTGATCGGCCACAGGCAAGCTATTGCCTAAGGCTGGCGAGGCTCCACCTCACCAAACCCTACGAGGTCAAGCTCATCTAAGGCTAGCAAGCCCGAGCCTCACCAACTCAATGAGCTTTGAGCTCGCCACAGGTTGACAAAGCCCGAGGCCTCGCCAGACCTTTGGTGAGGCCCAAACCCGCTAGATCTATAGCTTGCCACAACTTGCCGACGCCTCCTCGAGGGAGTTCGACCCTACTAAATCTTTTGGACAACGTTTTCCGGTCCTTTCAGAGAGGAAATCATTTCCCTGTATTTAAGCTTTGGTAGGAAAACATTTTCTATTGACACATTTTCTCTTATCAAACACCAAAAAATGAGAAAAATGCATTCCCAAAAAATATTTTCCCCAAAAAAAATAGAATCTAAATTGGCATTAGAGTTACTCGATCTTGAGGAAATTTTGAGAGCACTAGCTGCAAATCGCCCACGTTGAGCACTCCAATACGCCTCTGCTAAGTCAATACACAACCGTCCATGTGTTTTCATAAGTCATCTCTACCTCGTCACTAATCTCCAACCGCCAACAGAGGGTCCTTCACAAATGGCGTCGCCACGTACTATTTCAAACCTTGTTCCTTATTACGCATCCGTCATCACAAAAAACCTTTCATTGCGTGTTATTTTAAACAGTGTTTCGCGTTTTTCTACCGTCTACCTAAATGCTAATTTGAATCTCGCTGCGTTAAAATGATGTAGAGGTGTACTAGCATCGATCAGCTCCAAAGCAAAATTCAATGGTGCCGCCTTTTAAATGATGTTAATTATCACACATGCGCACTTTCTATAGAAAAGCTCATTTGGACAATGCTTGCTTTTTAAATGGTGTTATTGAATAATGACATCATTTACTGCGAAAGCTAATGTGACAGCATTAGCTATGATAACACATTTGTAGCACTATCGAAAATTTTCTAATTTAGGGTGAGTGTTTGGTGTTGCTTCCAAGCTAAATTTTTTCCATACTACCCAACGTGAGTTTGAAGGAACATATTAAAGATATCTTGGAGAAATTGCAGACACATTATATATTCTGCAAATTATTCAACTATTTAGCAACTATTTAGAAAATATTTCAATAGTTGCTTATTAGGGCGTCAAACCACAAGTCATTTTGGGTTTGGATTTTCTATTTAGATCGGATTTATTTCATGAGCTCAAACTTAAGATGTATCTCAAACTGCGCAGTAGAAGAGGAATTAGGAACATGCCTTGATACCACTGGATTGGCTTGGAATGTTGGTAGTTTACTGGACAATTTCAGCCTTGACAGTGTTATTCACAGCATTGGGGACTATTTGCTTGATCACATCCGATGTGCAGCTCACGATGTAATTACCCATATCATTTTGATGTTCTTTGAGCAATCTTTTCATGGCTGACATCATACTGGGATTTGGTGCAACTTCCCTAATCGGTTCTTCACTAAGCTGCCTTAGTTGATGTGGAAATGCTACGTCTACTATGAAGTCTTACCAAAACTCCTTAATTGATGTGGTGACTTTTCATTGGGGTGGAGAAGAGGGAAAATCATGGATTTTAAGTAGATAAGTTTAGGCAACATGGAATCTCCTTATATTACTTCCGCATCCATCGGCTTTCCTAACATAATATATGCCGCCCCCGCCCCATTTCCCATGATGGTGGTCATTTTGGGATGAACCTTACTTAGGTTATGAGTAACATCAAAAGACCTCACCAGCCGGGAGGGGACTTACAGTGTCATAACATATCATTGCATTCCTCCGATGTGGGACTTGATGAATAATTTCATACCCTAATAGCCTATGTAAACCCTTTGAACCTTATCTTATATGTTGTGCCCTTTTTAGGGATACAACTATTCTTCAGGAGTTTGGCGAAGGATATGGATATGTCCTGGCCGGGACTTCCGGTGTGTATAATGCAAGTGTTTAGAGCCACGAGCCCTCATGCGTGCACGCTGATGCTAAGAGGGTACAATGGCACGCTCATGTGCTACCGGAGCACGGTCCGCATCAACGAGATCTACGACAAGTGGTTCCGTGTGAACGTCGTGCAAGATGCAGACGCCTCGAAAGTGAAGGTGTACATCGATGGGTATCTGAAATTAGAGGCTGATGGCCGTGGGGGGGACTTCTCATGCCTTCAAGTGTGGTGTTTATGCCCAAGAGGGTGATTCCTTTTGCATGGAGTCGCGTTGGAGAGGCATTAAAGTTTTGAAAAAGCGTGATTGAAAAAGGAGCGATAGCGAAGATTTCGTTCTTCGTCTAATCCCTGCTTATGATGATGAATCCATAGCTACTTAAAAGAATATTATTTTAGACTTTCGAGAGTATCAATTACATATGTTTTAATTGAGTTTAGCACACGTTATTATAATTGTTTAACATCTTGCTTCACCTTCCCAAAATATGCCGCTCTCGTCCTATTTAAGGACAAGAAGATTTTACTTCACCATAAGCCTATTCAAAAAAATAAAAAATAAAAAAAATCTCTAGAAATACATTGCACATGTTAGAGAAAATTACCTAATCAGTCCTAAACCTATTATTTCTCTAAAAATAGAAGACAATAGGCTGTATCAGTGAAAATTACCTAATCATTCCTAGACTTATTGTTTCGCCCACAATCACTAGTGTGTCAGTTTAGTCATCGCTAGCCATCCTACGCTGTCATGTTAGTGATTTGCAAAGCAAACTAGCCAGAAGGACTACATTAGACTTTCTTTCAAAAGTATTATGATTGAATTGACATCCATACAATATATTTAAAACCAATTGAACAATTTCATCAGCGGTATTGTAAACCAAATTAGGCCTCGGCAATGTTTGACGCAAGGACAATTCGAGATTAATGTCCAACACATAGTTCAACAATCTTGGGAAATAATCACAAGAAACCATCACATTAATTGATTATCAGCTCGCCAAACAGAGAGTCCTGAAATTTTCCAATTGGAAACTTGATGCAGTGCCAATCCTGTGTTGACAATCCTCACTGCTGATTGGGGTTAATGCCTTTGATTTTGTCATATAGCGATCTAAATCTTCCACTTAATTCGCCTCCTAATTTGTCTTTTCTCAGTTTGGTGTTGATTAGGTGGTGCCAGTCAAGCTTAAGCACACCTCAGGAGAGTCAAAGGCAGATATAGATACACTGAGGAAACAAATCAGGAGGTTTACTTAAGATGATCCGAATAAACTAATTAGCTTATTCTCCTAAGAGGACATTTTCTTTATCTCTTTCTTCGTATTTCTCTTGTACCCTTCTTCGTCGTCTTTATCGCCTCTATCGTGCACGGTGGCACGCCGGCTACCCACTACCGTGTCCACATCATCCGAAGTCGTGAGTTTCAATGTTGTAGTTGGTTGAGTTCAAGCACTTTTTGTTGTTATTTGCGGCCGACGATGTCCCCCTTTCCCCAGTAAAAGCGAGTTAGGAAAAGAAAATGGACTTTCATCAAGGGTCCGTTCATTTCACAGAAAATATCACATTTCCGGAAAACATTTTCCCGGAAGTCATTTTCCGGAAAATGACTCTATTTTCCTAGGTGTTCTACTAAAACCTAAAATTTGAGTGGAAAATATTTTCCACCGTTCGTTAGCTCATTTAATTGTTTGAGAAAAATTATCAAAATTTGAATTTTAATATTTTTAATTGACCAAAAAAATAATTTTATTTTTTTATATTTTTTAAAAAATGAATTTTTAATTATTTATATTTTTATAAAATCGAAATTTTTTTTTTTTCTTTCTTTTTCTTTTTCTTTTTCTATTTTTTTTTTTTTCTTCTCCTTCCTCCTTCCTCCTCCTCCTTCCTCCGCCGCCTCCTTCCTCCTCCTTCGCCGCCGCCTCCTTCCCGCTCGACGATGGCCGGCACTGGTGGCCGATCCGGCGAGCTCGGGAGAGGCCCGAGCCCCGCCCAGCTCGCCGGATTTGGCGAGCCGCGAGCTCGCCCAGGCCGGCGAGCTCCGCCCGCCCGGAGCCTGGCGAGGCCCGATCTCGGCTTCGCCGAGATCGGGCTAGGGCGAGCTCGCTAGCCCGGGGCGAGGCCGGCGAGGTCGTCGGCCGCCGGGCTTGCGGCCGGCCGCCGGCCGCGGCTGGTCGCCGGACGCCGCCGTGGCCGGTCGGGCCAAAGAAAAAGAAGATGAATAGGAAAGAAATAAAAGAAAAAAGAAAAGAAAAGAAATTAAAAACTCGATTTAAAAAAAAAAAAAAAGAAAGCATAAAAATAAAATGAAAATGTATTAATAAAAAAAAAAAAGTAAGAGGGAAGAAGTCATGGAAAATGTTTTCCACTTTTCAAAAGTGGAAAACGTTTTCCTCACTTTAAAGGTTGTTTTTTCCAATGATGGAAAACATTTTCCTTAACTAGTTCATTTTCTGTGAAACGAACACCGGAAAACCGGAAAACATTTTCCCGTAAGTCATTTTCCGCGAAACGAACGGACCCTAAATTTAGAATATTGATTTCATGACTAATCGAGATCCTTGAAAATTGATCCAAACTGCACCGGACCGTTCAATCAAAAACAAAAAAAAAAAATATTGAGTCCGCTTATTATGGCCATTAGGTATAAGGATTATCTTACAGTATTCACCAAAGTTGACATATTAAAATTAAAATAAGGATTAACAATCGATACATGAGCTGTATTCTAGACGTTCGACATCTCTCCTCGTTGAGTTGGTTACTGGCTAAAATTAAAAGTACATTTATTAGTGGTGTTAGATATGGGATGCGTAAAAAAAAAAAGAGATATGATTTATGTATCTAATATTTATCCAATAAAAATTGTTGGGAAAATCTTCTACGTTATTTAGAAGATGACAAAAATAATTAAAGGTTATTAATATGTGTATTGATTGAGTAGTGCCATATGATATACACACAAGCCATTATACATATGGCGTTTTATCAGGTGACTCCGACATGAGAAGTGCTCTACCACTATCAAGAGTTCTCTTTTGATATGGCGGGATCATTGTCGATATGAAGGGTGAACAAAGTGTTGGGCGTTGAGATGTCTACAAGCTAGAATAAGATAAGTTGCACATTTGGAAAGACCTTGATCGAGGGTGAACAAATCAAGAACAACAAGGATATTTGTTATGACTTGGAGATATCAAGATCTAGTGAAAAGTTGGATGGACCTAGTGATGATGAAAAAGCCTAGAATGAGGATATTCGGTAAAGTTTGGAAGGACTATGAATGTCATGCCCCGATCCTCGGGCACGCACCCATCCCTTACCTGGTCGATATAATAGCGACATCCTAGAACGCATCGCCAATCCTTTCAGTTTGATACTCATGCGGAAGCATATAGAAAATCCCTAGACAATAAAACAATGGGATACAAAAGTATGGCCATCTTTTTTTCACAGCTGAAAAATCACAACCACACTTTTATACAAAGCAAACCTCATAGTATATAATACAATACTATTGACAAAAGTCAGATCTATCACACATAGATTTACAACTTAGGGTTTGCAAAACAAGGTGAGGGTCTCAATCCTCATCCGGATCATACACCGAATCCTCCTCTAGATCATCCTCTGGATCCTCTTCAGGATCTTCTTCCGGTTCTTCCTCTTCAAGCTCCTCCTCTTCAGGCTCCTCCTCAAGTTCCTCATCCTCATCCTCGATTGCTCCTTCTTCGACACTCCAGCTGGAACTCACGTCAAAGTATACCGGAGATTCAAGATCGCCTTCCAGCTTGGGATCCTTAGCATCCACTACCGCTCCATCCTTGGGATCTGCTATCCCCTTCTTGAATGCTTCTTTTAACACGTACAAAGGTACGTCACCTTCCCACATGGGACTCTCCTTTCGCCCATCGTGATATTCACGATACCACGACCGGTACTCATGGGGCACATTGTTAGATCCACCCACATCAACCCAGACGATGGATTTTCCCAATACATATTCTAGTCCTTTGGGTAGGGATGTGCAACCAGACCGGGTATACCCGGTTCCCGGACCGGCCCACCCGGAAAACAGGGTTGGGAACTGGTTCTCGTTGAAACCGGTCCGAGAACCGATTCCCAAAACTTGAAACCGGTTTAAACCGATATGGGAACAGGTTCCGAGTGATTACTCACCCGGAAACCGGTTCCCGGACCAATTTTGTAAGTAGAGGTCCAAAACCCTTTTTTTTTTCTTCCGATTTCTATTCTTATTCCCATAATCACACGACATTTTTTCCTTTTTGCTCTCTCAAACACGCACAGCACTCCTCCTTTGTCATTCCTCTTCCTCACTTGCTTCCCTCCCTCATCGGCTCCCTCTCGCACCATCTGATGGATAGACAATGTTCGTCACCGCTAAATTCTTGTGTATCACCTGGATTGGCTCGCCTAATTTCTCTTTTGTAAGAGGAGTTATGCTTACATAAATGAGTAGCTTCATGTAATAGTTGTGGGAATAAGACTAATATTAGACCCATGTTTGTTGCTAATTCTTTGCCTTATGATTTTATTTATTATAATTAGCCTTGTGGATCCTTAATTTTTTGTTTAGTCAAAAAGTTCATGTATTTATTTTATTACAAGTGCTTAATGTTCCAATACAAATTAGGAAGATTACGTTATTTTCTCTCGTATTAATATGGAATTCAAAGTCATATAGGATATCGGGAGATTGCAAAATAGATTCCAGTGAAAACAGGGTTAACCCAGGAACCGGATTGGAAAAACAGGGTGGGTCAGGTACAGGGTCCAATACAAACAGGGTCGGATATAGGGTCTATAAAAGGGGAACCAGTTATAACATGGTCGAGTACAGGGTCCGGGTCTAGACCTTACCCACCCTGGACCCGATCACCCCTACTTCCGGGTGGGGATGTATCGGAAAGTGGTATTCTATCTCAGTGATCTCCTCGGGTATACCAGGATGCATGGGAGGACGAGGAGGTGGAGGTGCTACCATCTAGGGGCCTAAAATGTTGTCCCATAATGGGGTGAAAATACGTCTTAGCAAGTTCTACCCCCTAAGACTCGATTAGGAAACCAATATGCCGTAAGGGCTGCCTATGCACATCACGAGTCAAAGGACTTACCTTGGCCTCAGATTCCACCTGCAACTCAATACAGTTCGAATAGGCACCCAATCAAACGCCACAAATCGAAACATTGATCAATCAACCTAGTCGATAACATGTCATCACGACCTTCCCCTGGTCGGTACATTCAATACTATCTATAAAGTCCAACCATAGTTTAAGACTGCTCACCCAAAACTGAAAATAGATAATATAGCTCGCCCAAAGCTGATAATATAGTATACTGCCTGAAGCTGATAAATTAAGGCCCCCAGGCCAATTTAGTATACTATATATACTCGCCCAAAGCTGGTAATAATATGCTCGCCCAAAGCTGATAATAATATGTTTGCCCAAAGCTGATAATAATATGTTTGCCCAAAGCTGATAATATGGTATACTATATATATGCTCGCCCAAAGCTGTTAGATTAAGGTCCCCAGGCCAATTTAGTATACCACTCTCACTATACAATCAAATCGTCATTTTTATCATACTCAATAAAAATAGTCGTGTGTGGGTACACGGTCGGCCTTAGCCAAAATACCATAATTTCACTTTTGATTTTTCCCACTTCTTTCAGCAATCCAAAAATAGGTTTTTGGTGCTGAAGACCGACGCCCGGTAAATTTCCCAATAATTACCAAAATTTAATTAATTTAGGAATAAATCATAAAATCATAATTAAATCAATTCAGCACAAATTAGAGCTCGAATAAATAAATGAACAACACCACAACAATCATCATAAAATTATGGTCACCGACTATTCCCAGTTTAATTTCTGGAAAATAATTAAATAATTAAATAATTACGAAAAATATTAAATAAATGCCAATAAATCCAACTTAAGCCCTTAATGTCTAATTGGACGCTGAAACGGACCCGAAAAATTTCCAAATCACTTTAGTTAAATACTAGAGCTCGTCTAGGCCCTAATTGCACTAACTAACCACCTAACATGCATTGATAAGGCACTAAATTAATCCACATAATCTAATCTATCCACCTAAGTACACTTAATTAAATCTAATCAACCCCTAAGCATCATTAGTCTATTAAGCAAGGATTAGTGAGTTAAACTCACTTGTTTTGTGGGCCAAGCGGCTCAAAACGTCGGGAATGCAACGGGGATCGGGTCTCCAAAGCGAGCCTAGGTTTCGAGGCTCGGAACCACCTCAAAACAGACCTAGACCAACTCTGGAAACCCTCTTTGTTCTGATCTATTCTTGGCTGGAAAAAGTGAGTAACAAGCTCGGTTAAGGACGGAAATGGATCGAGGAAGTGAAAAGGGCTAAACCGGGCCTTGGCGAGCACTCAAGGAGGTCGAAGGCGGGCCAAACAGCACCGGCTGAGCTCCACAGGTCACGGGACCTTAGCTGGGACGGCGTGAGGGCGAGAGGAAGGCGGAGGAGCACTGGATGAGTGCGGGCAGACGGCGGCTTCGCAGCGGGTCGAGGCAGGCAAGCGGCGGTCCAGCGTGGCTGAGTTGCTGTCTCTGGCGGTCTCTAGGCCTGCTGGTGTTCACACGGTAGCTTGGATGGAGGATGAGGATGGCTTGGACGGTAGATGAGGGAGAGAGGGAGAGAGGGGAAGGGATAAGGGGACAAGGGCCCTACTTGGTCATTTCTTCTCTCCCATGGTCTCCTTGACCATCCACCACCATGGCTTCCTTCCTTGGCTGCAAATCAGCCAGCCATGCATCCTTCACAACCTTTGAAATGGTCCAAAATGGGCTAGGCAATAGGGCATACGAATTTGCTTGCCATTTCCTCTAATTGGACACTCATTCCTACTTGATTCAATCTCAATTGACCTTTATAAATTCAATTGGTATCTCAATTGTCAAATTGGTATTTTTCCTCACCAATTGATCTATCTTGCATCCCAGTTACACGATCAAAAACGATCCCCGGCTTATTTTGGACAAAAACAGCCCTAGGACAACTTTTACCCAAAAAGTCTCGGGTTGCAAAAAAATCTTCTAAGACTGAATCGACACTCCTAGAATTTATTATCACATGACAGAATCTTCAATTTCTGGAATCGGACTCAAATTCACGGTTAATTTTGATTCGGCGCGTTTCTAGCGTGACCTAAGCTATTGGGTAACTTTCAGAAATTTTTAGTGCAAATGACTTATGGTCGATTTTTTTCGAGCCACAATGAACCCACTCGACTCATTGGTGACTCCTAATTGTTGTGAAAATCTCGAGGATTCAAATACGGACACAAGGTACCAAAACGATAGAGAAATCAGTCTAGTGCTGGCCGACGAGAATTTTCCAATTTAGTGGTGTCACCCACGATTAGCCACACATCTCAGTTGAACCAACCTATCTCGAATCTCAAATTGATTTTTAACTATGCCGTAATGGCCTCTAAAGATGAGCACGGTCGAGAAGTCGATTCCTGATCGAATTCTCAAGTCTATTGCCTTAAAATTCCTTAATGGCTTTCCATATAGTCTAGTTATCTCGAGAGTGATCATCTCTGAGAACAACCCTATAGGCGCGTCAATGAAATGCCAAATTTATTCAATAGAAAACATGATTGAAAATCTGGGATGTCACAATGAAGGTGGTAATCGTCAATATGCTTGGAAGAACCAAAAGATAGAAGATCTAATTGTTGTCAAGAATAGCATATTGTAATTTGAGCAACAAATTGTTAGCAAGAGCAGTTGTCAATATCATATGAGGTGGAAGAATGTGTTAATACGATGACTTTTGTGAGTTTAGCGAAGATTGAGTAAGAAATAGACAAGAGGAGAACAAGTCTAATATAGTGAGGGTTTCATGGAGACTTGGAGGTATCATGTTCAATCTTTAATCAACTAGATGTCTTTGCAAGCTGACATACTTAAAAGTATCATTTGATAATTGATCACAAATCATTCCATTTTGTTTGATTATGGACAGCACCAATAGACTGATTATAATGAGCAATCTTGACTATGGGTAACGGATTATGCTAATATCAAGTCCTAGAAAGTTCTAGTCGCTTGCTCATCTAATTGGAGCATTGATCATAATGAAAATAGCCATTGACAAGGCTTGGAATTCTTATTAGGAGCACTAGAGTTGATCAAAAGCAATTTTGGATTTCTAAGGAGAAGACAAACTCTAACAAGAGCAATTTGGCTAGTTTGGGAAAACTACTATGGTAGTCAGAGAGCCGTTCTAGTACTAGTGAACAATAGAGATACATTTTGCTGCTGATATTGGTGTTGAGTTCCAAATGATTATCTAAGGTTTGATGGTTATATATTCAATTCAAGAGAAGTAATGGAGCAGAGTGGAAACAAACAAATTTATTACTTTTAGTATTTTTATTTTTATTTTACTTTGTTTTTGTTGATAGTGACTATGTGCATCTGGTTATATCTCAATAAGATACTATTGAGCTGTAAACATGATAAAGTGTGCAAGTATAAGAGCAATGGTTGTGTACTAATAGAGTGATCTATCGATTGATGGAAACAACACTTGCTAGTCATAATTTACTTTGAAGACTAATAGTGGATTCCAGTCTTGTTTTTGGCTGTTTGTGTTAAGAGTGGATGTACATTTGGGATAAAGCTAAACCACTATAAATCTTTGTGTGCTATCTTCTATCTCTTCACTATCAGAAAACCAGTTTGTTATTATCAATATCCATTTATCAGTGGTACCAAAACTGATATTGTTAAAGCTAAAGTTCGGAAAAAGAACATAGATTTCCATGGAATTCCATACAAATTTGACCTAATATAGCTCAAATGTTTGGTTGATGAAGAAAATTCTTACGACCATGTGCGACCTGATTTTATATCATTTCATACGGATAAAAAGTCAACTTGTAGTAAAGTAGTTTATTTTGTAACAAAATGATATTAAGTATGAAATTGAAAACCCTCAATTCTTCCTTGATTGCAAATCAAATTTTGGGAATAGGCTCGATAACCCATATTATCCAAACTCATAGGTGAGTAAAAATCAATGAAATTCCTTATACCATCGTCTTGGCCTATTGTTTTCTTCTAGCAAACTCCTATCAAATTATACAATTCTAGAGTTCGAGTTGAAAAATAAATATATGAAAAAACTACAATGTATTATTAATGAAAAAAAACATTTGTAAGTTTTAAGTTGAAGTGTGTTTTGAACTAATGACCCTTTCTCCATCGTTATGTGTTAATCGATTACAAGTCCTTGAAATAATTGGACGTTCCAAGTATAGTAGATTTTCACAGTCCTATTTTTCTGAGTTTTTAAATTTATTTTATTTGGAAACAATATATACCTAATCTCCTCTTTGTCGAAGCAAATATCCACTATAAAATTTACAATTGAATCCTTCATAAGTTACTCACCGTTTGAATATTATCATTTATTTCTTTAAATAAAAGAGAAATAGATCTCGTCTTGTCTCAATATTATCATTTGTTTCTTTAAATAAAACAGGAAAAAAATAATCTCATCTTCTGCCTTTTTAAACTTGGGGAAATCCCACCAAATCATGGGCAAAAAAATATGAACGTGAAAGCCTTCACTTTAAAACCTGTGGCTGGCGATTGACCGTGCATGTTGTAAAATAAACCGTTCTCTACCCATTTCCCAAGGAAAAAAGAAAAAACTTAAACCAGACAAAGCAGTGTGCCAGCTTCCTTCATTTAAAATTGTGGCTGCCATTATACCGTCAGAATTATAATCTTACGGCACCGTTAAGGTAGCCTTCATAGTTCTTGAGCTGGAAATCAGGAACATGCTTAGAATATATTTTCAGTGCAGGCACATTTCATAATCAAGTACATCAAGCTAAGTTTGTTTATTAAAATGACCACACAATGTTCGTATGTTTAAAATTTTAAGATGCGATGATAATGATTGGGTTATCTAGCAATCACAATTTCATAAATACCCCATTATTAATTGTATTCTTTTGAACTATGGGGGCAAACTAAAAAGGCAATGTTACATTGCGGTATAACTAAATAATCTCATTATAAATTTAGGGGGCCACACTAAAAAAATTCGTTCGAATATAAAAAAGAAAAACTCTAGAAGACAATCTTAGAATATACACTGAATTAAAAAGAGTAGATCTTTTTCTTCTAAAATCTTTCATTTCCTTATTGGATTATATACATAACATTAAGATGAAAAAGAGAATATCTTTTTCTTCTAAAATCTTTCCTTTCCAACCATCTTAACCATAATCGCTAGATTCCGAAATTGGAACTGTCACTGCTTTCACCGCTGTCGTGGGACATTATTGAGTATCAACGCAAAAGAGCTTTTGGTCGTTCCGCCTCATTGTCAATCGCCTCCAGTCTTTTATCGCCTCTGGCACTTTACGACGCTATGCCTCTACCCCATTGCAGCATGCCCCCATCATCACCAGCCGCACAACGGAAGCGAATGGTTCTGTCTTGTAGCTAAGAAGCGCCAAGATATTAAATCCTTCTCGAAGCCCTTTGACTGACTCAATACTCATCAGAGTTATCCCCAGAATCTCCTACCGTTAGGTCGATTACAGCTTGTGGACGGCAATCATGCTTTCAAGGGAAGGCTCATTCCACTATAATGCCCTGTTTTGAAAAGAGAATGGTGAACATTTGTGCGATTTTTCTCCCAGAAAAAAGAAAAAAAAAGAAAAAGGCGTAATCTGTTTTGTTCGAACTCCTTCTCCTTGGTATGAACATCCTATATTGAGTCTTTTTAAGCCTAGTTGTGAACCTCTATTTGAAATGTTTACAATGAACTTCTTTAAAACTGATGCATATAACCTGTTTGACAAATTTCCAATGAGACCATGTGATAAATTAATCTCGGTCTTCATCCAAATCCGACCATGTCTTGATCCGTTCTACATATTAATATTCGTTTGATATGTTGGTGTGTAGGAATTCTTTTAGTACGATTCCTGGTTAATGTGAATTTTTCTGAGCCATTTCTTTTCTCTGTTTTTTTTTTTCCAGTAAATCACGCACGAGCTGGTGGTCAAAGAAGGAGGTTCGTCAATGAAGCAAAGGCCTTGTGACCATCCCTGGATGACTCCATACCGATTTGTCTATAGAAATCCTTCTTATGCCCTGTCTGTTCCAGTCACGTTGTGACCATAACGTGGGTGCTTGAATGGTTGATGGATGATAATGGCATCCGAAAATGGCGGCTGGGGCAGGCTGACAAAATGGTCTGGTGGTGGTCCAGCGACTGGAAGCGGTGGGCATATTTATATTCCCGAGTGGAGGATGACATCTTGAAGAAGCTTGAGCAAGCGGAATTTAAATACCTCGGCAGTCCTGGAGATGGTGGGAAATAGATAGAGCTCAAGCCTGGGTTTTTCATGGAGCAAGACGAGGATATTGGTGCTGTCGTGGTTGCATTGAATCGGTAGTTGAGTTACTACAAAATCCAACGCGCAGGAATGGCCAGGTTTGCTTTTACCCACATTTTTTTGTCCTCGCATGTAGCATACACATTCATGATGATGACTGGTTGCATTGGTAAATGATGAGGACATATGGCTTTACCGTTATGAGGAAATGCTCTGTTAGCATGATAGAGAATATTCGGAATTGAATATTCTGTTGTCTGTCTTGATACATGTCAGTCCATAGATATTTGTATGCAATTAAGGGGTGTTTGCAAATACTTAGACTTTTATGGTCTACTTGTATCACGGAGATAGGGATGCAATTTGTGTGCTTGGATACTAGACTATGATGAGCATCTGCTCATTCACTAATTTTTCAATCGAATGATTTCGTTGTGTTATGCTGGTGGTGCTACTTAGCGTGTCTTTCTATGTGTATGTGTTTGCAAACTGCTGTTTAGATGCATCGCCAATGGGTATTTATGAGGATTTCATAATGCCGCTTTCATACATGTTTTAGCAAAGCAACGGATTTTCTACTGCTGCTATACCATTTAGTGTTGGTGAGTGCCTGGCATTTTGTTTGATGGAGGCTATTTGTACTTACTAATGCTTACTCCTTCAAACTGCTTTTCTATTGGAATAAGGGCAGCCTAGCAAAAAATTTTCTTGGAATGGATGTGTGGGTATTATGCCATCATGAGTGAATTGGTAAGTCTGGCTGATTTGAGTAGAGGTCAGGGTGAAGGGACATATGTCCAAGACTCCATGACTGGAAATGAACACCTCAGCCGAGATCAATTTTCACGACAATGAAAAATTATTTCTTGAACCTTGCAACCATGTGAATATAAAAACAGGGCATTTTATATGGTGGATTTCCCATTGTATTAGAAGAATACAGTGATGTTAACTGGATTTCAGATTCATATGAGATAAAATCCACTATAAGGCATGTGTTCATCTTTGGTGAAGATGCTGTAATTTGGAAATCAGCCAAAAAAATCGTGGGGGAAATGACACCTGCTAAATCAATAAGTCAACTTGATTGAAGCAAATGATTTTGATGACATAACTATGGCAGTCATTTTTCAAGCCAATATCATAGCTAATGTGTAAGAATGGATGCAGACTCAAGTTCTACTAAGCACATATGTTTAAAACATAATGCTTTAACCTCCTATACTCTAGTAGGGGAAGGAGAATAGATATTTTTCTTGATAATTTGAGAACTGCTTAAATTCTTGGGAAAGAGAACGAAACCAACACTTTTGGTGTCTTTGCATTGTGATTGCCAAGTGGCAATAGCCATTGTAAAGATTGAAACTATCAATGGTAAAAAAAGAGATATGTCTAGTCAACATTGATGTGGTAAAGCAATTGCTTGAAGATGGAATTATGCCTATCAATTATTTTAAGGCAGAAATGGACTTGGTTGGTCCTCTAATTATATATAGAGGGAAATGGACTTAAGCTAGTTGAAGAAAAATCAACAATGATGGTAACCCAACCATGAATTAGGTTTATATGGATGATAATAAGTCAATTGCTAATGTAGTGATGCACTATTAAAATTTTCTATCCCTCTTAAGGTGAGAATGAAAAGAGGTTGAGCTAAGCTCTTATTAAATTTCATACCATTATTGATGGTGAATTAACTGCAAAATACACTTAATGGAATCATCTATGTAAGTGTGAAGTGAGGTTGTTCCTATGAGAATGATTGGCGATAATCTCTAAAGCACTTATGAATATACAAAGCATGCACATGGCCTAATAATGCAAAACCATGTTGAACAACAAATGTTGTGGGAGTATAATGTGATTGGTAAAAATTATAATTCATAAAAAGAAATTCATAATTCATAAAAGTTTCTAAATTCACCAATGATTTCATGAATTATATTTCATTCTTTCTAAGACTAGTTCATAGCCTAACAAGCATTTGTTCCAATGCATTACACGCCAATAGCCCAGTATTATTTTTTCTTTCCAAAACCTTTTGAAATATGCAAGGGTTGTTGGATATTTCCATATGAAAAAGTTATGACAAAAGTTATGACCGCAATGAAAGCAATCATTATTTTAATAGTTACATAATGGATTTTTTAATGGTCATACAACCACTTTTTAACGACTTTGCAACGCTTGATTTCTTTTTTCATAAACCCTCCATTATTTTACAACAATGGTTTCTTAATAGCTCTTTTTCATTTGAATACAAAAGTAAAACTCAAAAGATAATCTTAGAGTATAAACCAAATTGAAAAGAGAATATCTTTTTCTTCTAAATTTTTCCTTTCCTTTCTAAGTTATACACATAATGTTGTTCATGTTCCTTTTATTATTACGTGCGGAATGAAGAAGAAGGCTTATTGTATCCTGGGAGGATGGAAGCTAGAGCCTATCACACCGAGTTTCATACTTCGAGGGGCAAAATTATCACTAAGTACAACACTTATACACTTTAGATAATCTACATTTTTTTGAAAAAATAATAGATAATATAAAAAAAAAGATTTGTTGGAAATCTGTTGAAAAAGATTAGAAACATAAAATCAATTATCTGCAACATGCAAACATTGTTCTTAAGGATAATTCCGCTCCTTAGAATAAGAAACTATATGCATGAGGCTCTAGCATCTATCTCCAAGATACAACAAACTTTCTTAATTACTCCACATTGAATAATAGAATGAACAGAAACAACGTTATATTTATAACTCAACAAGAAAGAATAGCATAAGGAAAGGAAATTCTTTTTTCTAATTCATTCTGTTCAAGGGTTGTGGTTTGAAATTTTTATATTCAAAAGCAAAGAAGAGCCGTTAAAAGACTATTATAAATTTATTGATGAGTAATATATGGTCATTATATAACTCTTACAAAATGATGAAGGGTTTATCAAGAATAACACAAACGTTATAAAACTGTTACACAGCCGTTACAAAGATGTTACAAAACCATTTTATGTTAATATTGGATAAAAAATATTACAAATTGATGATGATAAAAAAAAAAAAAAAAACAAAAATTGTTATAAAAATTAATAACATTTAATATTTCAAAATTGTTAAAATATAGGGTTTATTCCCTAAAAAATACCAAACCGGTACACTTGTGACAAATTTACCCCAAACTAATTTTTTGACCACCAAAACCCCAAACTGATATACCTGTGACAAATTTATCCCAAGTGACCACAAAAAACCCCAAACTGGTACACTTGTGATAAATTTACTCCAAATTAATTTGTTTGATCACCACAAACCCCAAACTGGTATATTTATGACAAATATACCGTTTGATAAATTAGATTAATAATACAAAAAAACTACAAAAATAGTACAATTGTGACAAACAAATAGTAAAATCTCAAACTAGTATACTAGTCCATTGTCACATGTCATTTAATTCAGTAATTTGACAGTAAAATTTAATGGAAACTAACATAGGATAAATTTGTCACAAATACCAATTTAGAATAAATTTATCAAAGATGTATCAATTTTGGATTTTTGGTGGTCAAAAAATTAGTTTGGGATAAATTTGTCACAAATGTACTATTTTGGGGTTTTTCAGGGTAATAATCCTAAAATATACAACAACCCCCCACATTTTTCAAAAGGTTTTGAAAAAAAAAAATAATGATGGGCTATTAGAACGTAATGCATCGGTATTGATGCTTGTTAGGCTATTAACCAATCCTAGAAATATTGAAATATAATTCACAAAACCATTAGTGAAATTTGAATATTCTATGAACCAAGAATTTCATTTTGTAAATTATAATTTTCAGCAATCACATCACACTTCCACAAATTTTGGTATTCAGCGCGGTCTTGCGCTAATAAGCCATGCATGTGCCTGGTTTATTTATAAGTACTCTTGAAGTTTATCACCAATAATTCTTATAGGAGCAGCCCCGCTCCACACTTATATAGATGAGATTCCACCAAGTGTATTTTGCAGTTTTATACACCACCAATAATGGTTATGAAATTCATTAAGATCTTACTTCAACCTCTTTTTCATTTCATTGTTCTACTTTTATCACCATAGGATGGACAAAAATTATGATAATGTATCACTAGATCAACAAGTGACTTGTTATTACCCATATGAGCCTAATTCATGGGATTGTCAATGACATGGGTTGAGTTATTATCACTTAATTTTCCTCAACTAGTTCAAGTCTCATTCCCCTAGATGTATTATAAGTTATCTTCTCGCATGTCTAGTACGAGTATTGGCCAAATCCATTTCTAATTCATATAGCCAATGGACATAATTTCATCTACACGCAATTGCTTTATGACATCACATCTCATCTGGACGTGTCTTTTTTGACCATTGAAAGTTTCATTCTTTGCAATGGTTATTGTCGCTTTGCAATGGCTATTGCCGCTTGGCAATCATAATGCACAGATACAGAAGGTGCCAGTTTCATTCCCCTTTTCAAGAACTTGAGCAATTCTCAAATTACCAAAAAATAATAAAATTTTATTCTCCTTCCCTATTAGAGTGTAGGAGGATAAAACATTTTCCTTGTACATCCATGCCTAGTAACACCTGATTTTACCATCCGTTCTTTTACATTGGCCACAATATTGGCTTGAGAAATGACTGCAACAAATATTTTATCATAATCATATACTTCAACCAAGTCAATTTTGGTTTAGCAGGATTATAATTTTTCCTGCAATATTGTCCACAATTTCCAAGTTACAACACATTCATCAAGCTACCCATCTTCATTCTATAGTCCTTGGATATGATCTTTCTATGGAATTAGAGCTAAGTCCTTCTCTTTCTCTTTTCTCTATTTTTGATTTCTCATATAGTCAACGCACTAATCTACTCAGTTTTTTCATGAATTTCCACAGGCTTCTTCATCGACTTCTATTCACCAGCACCTTTCGCATGTTGCTCGCCGCTGCCAATCATTAGCATTGGCCATTTCCACGGCGACGCATTAAAGCTCTGTTCGCTTGTGTTCTTGGTTACCACTGCCGAGGAGCTTGAATCGTGGACACCACTGCCTTTTTTGATGATTCCAATCCACGATATTGTTTCGATGACCGCATTATTCAGGTTTGATCATTAATCATGTGGGTTCTCCTCTTCTATTCAATCTAATTATATATGCTCTATTCTTAGCAAAATAGAGGCCGGGCACTATAGTTTTGTTTATGTGAAAATGGGTTACAGTGGAGCTTGTCTTGATGATATAATTTCATATTATTGTTGATTGTGAGGATTTGAGAAGAATCAATGCTTTAATTCTACATAGGAACACCCTAGTTGATGCCTCTACCTTCGCCACTTCAGTTGTGCAATCACCATTACCATGTATTTACTTTAATTGAGCTTTGGTTTGTTCTGTTTTGTTGTTATTCTGAATTCTCGTTTATGCTAGTAGACCATGCTTTAATGATGCTGTGGATGTTTTTGTCATGTTAACTTAAAGTATGAAAATGGACTGATTTGAAGGACTTTGATGTGCTTGAAGAGTTAAGGTTACCTTAATTCTTAATGCCTAATATGAGTTCGACACTTTAACCCATCTGCGTGTAGTTTGCGAATGGCATTATTCCCCTAGAGGTTTATGAGCAAGTTCCACCCAATGGTGTCATGAATGAGCGTAGATTTTGTTGATTGGCCCTGTTGGTTGAGCCAATGCGTGGATAAGCGTGCTCTCGGAGTTTTCTGTTTGGTCCCTATTAAATCTGCACATCTTGTCATGACAATTCATTGCATTACGAGATGAAGTTGCTGCCTATCTCATTATCCATCAATTTTGATTTGTGTGCGATATTCAAATGTATAAAATTAGACTTACATGTGATAGAACTAGTACGAGCACCTAGAGGGGGGGTGAATAGGTGATCAAGATGATTTTTATAAATCGTAACATAATAGATTAATTTTTAACGATTGATAGACTAAGAGATTGAAAACAATAATAGACGTATGAAGATGCAATGTAAAGTAAAAGGATTAGGGATAGAAAATCAAGACTCCAAGTTTATAGTGGTTCGGCTTAAACCAAGCCTACGTCCACTCTCCCGCACGGACAGCCCACTAGCTGGATTTCACTAAGAATCAAAAGAGAATTTACAGTCTCATGTCCTTGATTCCCACGGTGTAGAGACTCTACTACACTTCCTCAAGGTCTCACCAAAATTCAGTCTTTCTTTTAATTACAAGTATAGCTCGAAGAATAAGATCGCAAAAGAACAAAGAGATTCAGATTTTGAAATTATTCTATCGGGCACTCTTGAACAACTTAAACGTCTCCCTTATATACTTCTTCATGCCTTCAATACCGTTGGTACCTTCCAAAGAAGTTCTTCCAATCAACTCGTTGGACAGAATCAATTAGAGAGATCTCGAGCTCTTAAAGGAAAATGACGATAGCCCATCAATCCTGCTCGCCCATACAATTAGGATCTCGGTTTCCATAAGTAAAACCTTCCAAGTATAATTTACGGATCTAGAGGATCTAGATTACTCGAATACGAATAAAAGATCTTAAAGTGCTAATTCCAATCGTGAGATATTTCTTAACCATACGAATCAAAACCATACTTGAATTTATCCGAATAGAACTTTAACTTCGTCAGTCTGGAAACTGTCCATGAGAGTAGACTTTGAATCTTGAGTCTGGAGGTCTTCAGACTTTGTCAAAAGAGTCTACAAGTCTTCAAACTAGAATGATGGAAACGTTTTGTTGACTTCAAAATACCTTAAGAAGATTTCTCTAACAATCTCCCCTCTTTATGGTGACAAAACTTTCCGCAGATTTGGATACTTTCGTCCCGCAATACAACATTTAAGCTAACAAAGATATCTCATAATAAGTTAGGATAAAGATAATGACGGATCTGCATCCACAGAAAACAAATTAGTTTTGTAAAGACAATTATCAGTTATCTTTATCGAAATCAATAGCATAGCTTAAAGTACTGCAATAATAAGCAATCCAAAGTTCAAGTCAATCCAAAATCCAAACAAAAGATAAGTCAAACAAAAACATTAAAAATAAAAATTTGAAATTTGTCCAAGAGTTAAAATCTGCAACTTCTCCCCTTTTTCGTCAGGATAAAAAAAAAATGTGAGAAAGTTAAAATCAAGATGCTCTAGGAATGCAAACGATGTGAAAATCTCCCATCGACTTGACAGTGTCTTCCAGCTTCTTCATATCCTCCTGCAGTTGTGCTAGAATCGTTCCTTTTGCAATTGCCTGAATCTAAAGATGAATATCTCGAATTTGATCTTGCAAAGTGACGGAGATGGCACGATTCGCATTCTGCAGAGTCTGAAATTTGCATCCCAATGCATAGACTTGGCCTTTAAGCTCCATAAGAAGTTTAAGCAACCTTCCAAAGTCTCCAGATTTATCAGTCTGTGTGCTTGCTTCAGCATGTTCAGATTGTGGAGTAAAGCCAGATGATCGAACATCAGCACGAGGATCCACATTTGGAGATGATGCCTCAGAGTCTTCTTTAGGAAATTGTGAGGCATATACATCCTCTGCATCAACAGGAGAACGACTGACACTAGCACTTGTAAAAGTTAGAAGAGGAATACCTTCTCTAGGAATATCTCCCCATGTTTCAGTGCCTTCGGGTGGAGAAAAGTATTCTTCTTGCTCAGGTGTTTCTTCAGTGTCATGACGTTCTTGATCCTCCTTTTTCTGCTGGAGAATCTCCATGACCTTCTTCTATAGTTTGTTCTCCTATCTGCTTCTGTGTTTCTGCTCTTTCTGTGTCTTCTTCTTCCATCATTGATTCCTTCTCCTTATTCCCTTTCTCAGTCTCTCCTCCGACTTGATGTTCTTGTTCTTCCGACTTAGGTACAAGACGCTGTAAGGCAAAAGCGGAGATAGCAATATCTTCCTCATCATCTTCATCTTGTAAGATGATTGCTCTCCTTCTTTTGGTTGGAGCAGTCATGGGTTCTTTGCCTTTTCTCTTTGTAGCAGCAGAGTCTTGTCTAGATTTGACAGGGGTTTTCTCCTTAAATCGCTCTAACATCTTGCTTAGTTCCTTCAGACGCATCTTTGTGATCAATTTCAGCCCTATTACCATTTGATCAATGGTTCTCACACACAGAATCTTTGGAGGCTGAATATTAAAATGTCTTAATAAACGAGAGATAAGAGCAGAGTAAGGAAGTTTGCCATTGTCCTTTGCCATTGACCTATACATGTGAAACATTATAGTGTGAGGCAAGGAGAACTTGTGACTAATTTTGATGGCGTACATCAATTTTGCTTCAAAGTTTGAGACATCTGTCTTTGATGTTGACTTGGGTCTAAGACAGTTAATCACGATCTTATCGAGAATAGCAAGCAGGGGACCACAAGTTTTGCGTGAGGGGCCTATGCACTTTGATCTAACCGAAAAATGAGACTCTCCAAGACGACAGGAGCGTCAACATTCTCAACTGCACAATTCCTCACCTGCTAGATCACATGATTGTGACCATCAACATGCAGAGGAAGACATCATCGAGGATGTAGAACCCGTAAGATCTCTTAAGCCCGCATTCACTTACAGGCTTTACTTTGTTCTGAAAGAAGGGGGTTCTGCAATGTCATTTATCGATGAGTTTCTAAAAGAAAAAGGGTATAAGAATGAGACTCACTTCTTAAGTGTGATGGAGTTGTTCCTGTTGGAATAACGAAAAAGGCTTTCGCTGATTTTCCTAGTGATCCACGTTTTGGAAGTGTGAATCACCTGAATGGAAAGACGACGATGAAAAAATGTTCGTGCACTTTAAGCCAAGACTGGGTGTGGCTGCAAGAATTTGAGGAAAGAGGGAAGAATTATTTCGTTCGAGGAACATAAAAAGGTTTATTCCAAGTTCTTTGAAGCGTGGGGTCATGAACCCAAGAACCGTGGACTTCGATTTCCTTGACCTATTAAACATCAATCGAGAGAGAAGTTTGAAAACTTCAACTTGATCGATTCTCATGACCGAGATAGACACTTTGCTCATTCTAAACCGACCGCATATTTCTATTTCAAATCTTAGTTTTCTTGATGCGAATAGATTTTCATTCAGTGTTAGAGATAAGGAGTATGTGGTTGACATAGATATTCTTGCTGATGTAATTGGTGTGGAAAGAGGGGCTTTCCAATCTATATCTGTGTCTATT
This sequence comes from Eucalyptus marginata, assembly GCA_014182565.1. Lineage (NCBI taxonomy): Eukaryota > Viridiplantae > Streptophyta > Magnoliopsida > Myrtales > Myrtaceae > Eucalyptus > Eucalyptus marginata. The sequence goes on from CM024593.1 coordinate 3,740,176, forward strand.
AGTCATGCGACCTTGAAGCTTGCTAAAGATAGAATTGCGGAAGGGCGACTCTCTTATTTGAGGATGAGTGCATCCAACATACTGCTCCATAAGATCGTGATTAACTATCTCAGACCCAAGTCAACATCAAAGACAGATGTCTCAAACTCTGAAGCAAAATTGATGTAGGCCATCAAAATTGGTCACAAGTTCTCCTTGCCTCACACTATAATGTTTCACATGTATAGGTCCATGGCAAAGGACAAGGGCAAGCTTCCTTATTCTGCTCTTATCTCTCGTTTATTCAGACACTTTAATATTCAACCTCCAAAGATTTTGTGTGTGAGAACCATTGATCAAATGGTAATAAGGCTGAAAATGATCACAAAGATGCATCTGAAGGAACTAAGCAAGACGTTAGAGCGATTTAAGGAGAAAACCCCTGTCAAATCTAGACAAGACTCTGCTGCTGCGAAGAGAAAAGGCAAAGAACCCATGACTACTCCAACCAAAAGAAGGAGAGCAATCATCTTACAAGATGAAGATGATGAGAAAGACATTGCTATCTCCACTTTTGCCTCACAGCATCTTGTACCTGAGTCGGAAGAATGAGAACATCAAGTCGGAGGAGAGGTTAAGAAAGGAAATAAGGAGAAGGAATCAATGAGGGAAGAAGAAGACATAGAAAGAGCAAAAACACAGAAGCAAACAGGAGAACAAACTACAGAAGAAGGTCATGGAGATTTTCTAACAGAAAAAGAGGATCAAGAACGTCATGACACTGAAGAAGCACTTGAGCAAGAAGAATACTTTTCTCCACCTGAAGGCACTAAAATAGGAGGAGATGTTCCTAGAGAAGGTATTCCTCTTCTAACTTTTACAAGTGCTAGTGTTAGTCGTTCTCCTGCTGATGCAGAGGATGTATATGCCTCACAATTTCCTGAAGAAGACTCGGAGGCATCATCTCCAAATGTGGATCCTCGTGCTGATGTTCGATCATCTGGCTTTACTCCACAATCTGAACATGCTGAAACAAGCACACAGACTGATAAATCTGGAGACTTTGGAAGGTTGCTTGAACTTCTTATAGAGCTTAAAGGCCAGGTCTATGCATTGGGATACGAATTTCAGACTCTACAGAATGCGAATCGTGCCATCTCCGTCATTTTGCAAGATCAAATTCGAGATATTCATCTTCAGATTCAGGCAACTGCAAAAGGAACGGCTCTAGCACAACTGCAGGAGGATATGAAGAAGCTAGAAGACATTGTCAAGTCAATGGGAGATTTTCAGCTCATTCGCATTCCTAGAGCATCTTGATTTTAACTTTCTCACCTTTTTTTTATCCAGACAAAAAAGGGGAGAAGTTGCAGATTTTAACTCTTGGACAAATTTCAATTTTTGATTTTTAATGTTTTTGTTTGACTTTATCTTTTGTTTGGATTTTGAACTGACTTGAACTTTGGATTGCTTATTATTGTAGTATTTTAAGCTATGCTATTGATTTCGATAAAGATAACTGATAATTGTCTTTACATAACTAATTTGTTTTCTATGGATGCAGATCCTTCATGATCTTTATCCTAACTTATTATGAGATATCTTTGTTAGCTTAAATATTGTATTGCGGGGACGAAAGTATCCAAATTTGCAGAAAAGTTTTGTCACCATAAAAAAGGGGGAGATTGTTAGAGAAATCTTCTTAAGGTATTTTGAAGTCGACAAAACGTTTCCATCAGTCTAGTCTGAAGACTTGCAGACTCTTTTGACAAAGTCTGAAGACCTCCAGACTCAAGATTCAAAGTCTATTCTCATGGACAATTTCCAAACCGACGAAGTTAAAGTTCTATTTGGATAAATTCAAGTATGGTTTTGATTCGTATGGTTAAGGAATATCTCACGACTGGAATTAGCACTTCAATATCTTTTATTCGTATTCGAGTAATCTAGATCCTCTAGATCCGCAAATTATACTTGGAAGGTTCTACTTATAGAAACTGAGATCATGATTGTATGGGCGAGCAGGATTGATGGGCTATCGTCGTTTTCCTTGAAGAGCTCGAGATCTCTCTAATTGATTCTGTCCAACGGGTTGATTGGAAGAACTTCTTTGGAAGATGCCAACGGTATTGAAAGCATGAAGAAATATATAAGGGAGACGTTCAAGTTGTTCAAGAGTGGCCGATAGAAAAATTTCAAAATCTGAATCTCTTTGTTATTTTGCGATCTTAGTGAATTTTGGTGAGACCCTAAGGAAGTGTAGTAGAGTCTCTACACTGTGGAATCAATGACGTAAGACTGTAAATTCTCTTTTGATTCTTAGTGAAATCCAGCTAGTGGGCTGTTCGTGCGGGAGAGTAGACATAGGCTTGGTCTAAGCCAAACCACTATAAACTTGGAATCTTGATTCTCTATCCCTAATCATTTTACTTTACATTGTATCTTCATACGTCTATTATTGTTTTCAATCTCTTAGTCTATCAATCGTTAAAAATTAATCTATTCTGTTACGATTTATAAAAATCATCTTGATCACCTATTCACCCCCTCTAGGTGCTCGTACTAGTTCTATCAATTGTCACAATCTTTGAAAGGATTTTCACACTCGAATCGCGAGAAATGTGAGAACTTTAAGGGTTAAACTTGAGAGAAAATTTCAAAGAGTGAAGATCTTTGCTCTAGGGTTTTTGGGTGAAAATAAAGAGGAAGAAGAATAGTAGTTAAAACAATCGATGCGGGGTATTTGAAACGTCACGAAAAGGAAAAAAAAAATGCCTTTTCAAAAATAACTGCCATTTTAAAAATTGATAACCATCTTTTTCAAAAAGATAACTGCCTTTTTAATATCAATTACAGATTAACATGCGATCTTACATTTTCAAGATATCAGTTTAAAAGATTAAAAGCACTATAACCGAAATAACTTACAGTCGTAACCTTTGGTTTTCTAAGTCTGAACTTTTTGAGTCTGATCCTTTTCAGATTTAGTTCCTGAGTCTGAGCTTCATCAGTCTTCAAGAGATAAGATGTTGAGTCTTAAACGAATAGACTCAAATGAGCTTTTCTCAAGTGGCTTTGTGAATATGTCGCGCGATTGATTCTTTGAGTCGATAAAGCGTATCAAGACTTCTCCATTTTGAACATGATCTCTAATAAAATGATGTTGAATCTCTATATGCTTTGTTCTTGAATGAAGAATTGGGTTCTTTGTGAGATTAATTGCACTGGTGTTGTCGCATTTGACCTCGGTGCATGAGTCTTCGATACCAAAGTCTCGTAGTTGTTGTTTTATCCAAAGTATTTGAGAACAACAACTTCCAAGAGCTACATACTCTGCTTCTGCTGTTGATAGTGCTACGGTACTTTGCTTCCTTGAAAACCAATATACTGCTCTATTACCAAGCAATTGACAAGTGCCAGATGTGCTCTTTCTATCAACTCTGCAACCTGCAAGATCTGCGTGTGAATATCCAAGAAGAGTAAAGTCTCCTTCCTTGGAATACCATAGACCAAGCTTAGCAGTTGTTGCAACATATTTGATGATACGTTTTGCAGCACTTAAATGAGATTCTTTAGGATCTGATTGAAACCTAGCACTAATGCAAACACTAAACAAAATGTCCGGTCTAATTGCAGTAAGATAAAGAAGTGAACCAATGATACTCTTGTATAGTTTTTGGTCAACTTTCTTTCCTCCTTCATCTTTGTCTAGCTTTGAAGAATTTGACATTGGTATGTCAATCTTTTTGCAATTTTCCAGTCCGAACTTTTTAACAAGTTTTTTTGCATATTTTTCTTGATGAATAAAAATTCATTCTTTCAGTTGTTTCACTTGTAAACCAAGAAAGAAAGATAGTTCACCCATCATGCTCATCTCGAATTCATCCTACATAGACTTAGAAAATTTCTTACACAAAATCTCATTAGATGATCCAAATATAATATCATCAACATAAATTTGAACAAGTAAAAAGCTTTTACCTTCTCTTTTAATAAATAATGTAGTATCTACTTTTGCTTTAATGAAACCACTTTAAATTAAAAAGTTACTTAACATTTCATACCAAGCTCGAGAAACTTGTTTTAATCCATATAGAGCCTTTTTCAGTCTGAACACAGAGTCTAGTTTCTTTAGATTTTCAAATCCATGAGGTTGTTCCACATAGACTTCTTCTTGAATAACTCCATTCAGGAATGCGCTTTTAACGTCCATTTGGAATAACCTGAAATTCTTATAGCACGCAAAAGCAAGTAATAATCTAATTGCTTCTAACCTTGCTACAGAAGCGTAAATCTCGTCATAGTCTATCCATTATTCTTGCGTATATCCCTTAGCTATGAGTTTTGCTTTGTTTCTTATCACTTTTCCTTTTTCATCGACTTTGTTCCTAAAAACCCATTTAGCTACAATAATAGACTTACCTTTTGGTTTAGGAGTTAATTCTCAAACATCATTAATGCTGAATTGTCTGAGTTCTTCCTACATTGCTTCAATCCAGCTTTCGTCAGCTAAGGCTTCTTCTATATTTTTGGGTTCTATTTCAAAAATAAGCGCCACAGCACTAGACTCTTCTCGCCTTTTGGATCTCGTGCGAATCCCCTCATTAACGTCATTAATAATGAGTTCTTCAGGATGACTACACTTATGCTTCTAGTTACTGGACAATCTGACAGATTGTTGATCTTTTTCTTGAGTTGATCCTTCATCATCAATTCGTTGTTCTTCTTCTAGAATTTGAATTGTTTCAGGGGAGGTAGACCTTGTGGAGTCTGGAACAAGTTCTGATTTTTCAGTCTGAATCAGTTGAGTTTGTGGAAAGTCTTGAAATTTGACGTTCATTTACTATTCCACAGTCTGAGTCTTCTTGTTGAATACTCTGTAAGCTTTGCTTGAAGTTGAGTACCCAAGAAAGAATCCTTCATCCGATTTTTCTTCAAACTTATCAACTTGATCATTTGCATTTTTCAGGATAAAGCATTTACAACAAAATATTTGAAAATATGAAACAATTGGTTTCTTTCCTTTAAAAATTTCATAAGAAGTTTTCTCAAGAATTGGCCTTAAAAATTCTCTTTTAATAATATAACAGGCTGTAGAAATAGCTTCAACCCAAAAATGTGAAGAAATATTACTTTCAATTAAAAGAGTCATTACAATTTCTTGTAAAGATCTATTCTTCCTTTCACAACCCATTTTGTTCGGTGTATATGGAGAGGAGAATTTATGCTGAAACCAGATTCATCACAAAATTTAGCAAAGTCTTGATTTTCAAACTCACCTCCATGGTCTGTATGAATACTTGAAATAGTATAACCTTTTTTCATTCTGCATTTTCTTAGCACATTTTGAAAAATGAGAAAAAGTCTTAGACTTACTTGCAAGAAAGTAGACCCAAGTAAATCGTGAAAAATCATCCACTATTACTAGGCAAAACCTTTTTCCACCAATGCTTTGAGTTCTAGTTGGTCCAAAGAGATCCATATGCAGAAATTGCAGTACATGATTAGTGGAAACTTGATTTATTGGTTTAAAGGAATTTCTAACCTGTTTTCCCAATACGCATGGTGTGCATAAGTCAGACTTTTGGTAATTGAGATTAGGTAATCCTCGAACAAGCTTCTTTGAAGAGATTTTGACAATTTGCTTCATGTTGATATGACCAAGCTTTCGGTGCCATAGATTAGCATTGTACTGATATTAAGCATTGTGATCTTTCTTGATTCACATCCAGAAGATAGATATTCCCATGTCTATGTCCAATAAAAGATTGAGAGAAGTCTTTACTAATTCCTGAACACGTTCCTTCCTAGAAGTTGATCTTGAATCCAGTATCGCACAATTGGCTTATGCTGAGTAGATTATAATTCAATCCTTCCACCAAGGAGACATTATTAATTGTTAGACTTCCAATTTTTACTGTACCGCGACCAATAATCCTTCCTTTGCTGTTACCACCAAAAGAAACTTTCCCTCCATCTATTTGGACAAGTTTTATAAAGTAACTTGAATCTCCCGTCATATGTCTTGAGCAACCACTATCCAAATACCATTTGATCTTCCTTTTGATAGTGACCTGCAATTAAGAGAAAATTCAAGCTTTCTTTGGTACCCATATCATCTTGGGTCCGGTTGAGTTAGTGCAATAAACAGTATTTACCCAATCCCTTTTAACAGGTCTCCAAACCATAGGGCATTCTTTCTCAAAATGTTCTGAGCTTTGACACTTTGAACATTTGAGAGCATTTCGGCCAACAGGTTTTACAAAGACTTTCTGAAAATGATTTTTGTAAATAGTTTTTGTTGGTCTTTGTTTGATTCTTTCCTTTACCTTTGGAAAATCAATTAGTGGAATAGTTTCTGGAGTCATACCAAGACCTAATTTGTCAAAGTAGGGTCTTTGTATCGAAAGAATCTTATCCAACTTTTAAGATCCATTTGAAAACCTTTTTAAGATGTTTGAAATATCATTTTTTAAATAGGTATTTTCTTTTGAAAGAGAGTCTGAGTTTTCTTTTTAAATGGTAAAGTTTTTATCTAAATTTTCAAATTTTTCTTTCCAAGATTTTTCCTATTGCTTCAATGTAGAATTCTCCCTTTTTAATTCGAAGATACTCTTAAGAGAGATTTTAAGGCTAAGACATAGTTCATCAATATATTTTGAGACTTTAGAAGAAATTTTTAGATTACTTACCTTAAACTCATTGTTTGAGTCTGAGTCTGTATCTGTCTCGAGGTCTGAGTTTGAGTCAGATTTTGCCATTAAACAGATATTGGCATAATCATCATCACTTTCTTTCATTCGGTATCACTCCATGTTTCTACTTTGAGAACCTTTATGTATTTCTCAGCCTTTCCTTTC